>RXID01014208.1:162500-206244 GCA_005019695.1 Trichopus zeylanicus subsp. travancoricus
AAAGCTTATTTAAATACCAGAAAGAAGGGGTTATACTTTTTTTTCTTTACTAGTAAGTCATTATTGGATTGGCAGCCTCGGCCCGAAGTTTGCTTTTTTTTTTTTTTTGAGATATGGGTGTTTTGAGATATTGTTATATATATATTAACATTTATATATATTAGGATTTAAAATTTTGAGATATTATATTAATATTACTAAGATATTGTTTAATTATTTAAACAACATATAATTAATATGTTTTATGTTTTTATTCATATAACTAAAATGAAATTTTTTATATAAATTAAATGAAATTAATTGATCTATGAATGATTGATTGAATTAAAAGAAGTACTGGCCTAGCCAATATTTAATCGGGGTGGGTGAATGCACTTTCATACCTCTTCAAAGAATAAGGTATTCTTTCTATGGGGATGGGAATATTTGTTTCAAATCATTATTGAAATTTAATTGCTTGTGGATATTGTATTTTTTTTATATCATAGAATCCTTAAATCCTTAAAACTAGAGTTTTTATCAACTTTTACTTCACATATCACATAAAAAATTTGCAATTTTGATTTGACTTGGGAGAGATGGCTGAGTGGACTAAAACAGTGGATTGCTAATCTATTGTATGAGTTATTTATATCAAGGGTTCGAATCCTTCTCTTCCCACTCCTTTCTGATCTCTTGAGAGTTTTGAATTACAAAAAATCTCAATCCTTTTTTTCTTCATTTCTCATGCCCAGGATTACACCCTTGATCATTCGATAAGAATCTGAATACAAAGGGGGAAACAAAGAATATCAGTACTATGTAAACGAAGAGTTTGAGAGTAAGTATTACACAATCTCCAAAATAAGATTTTTCTTTTGAAAGGGGAATAGATTATTTTTTTAGTAATAAAATAATAAAAAATATAAGGCATATGGATCCTATCCATTTTTTAAATCTTTTTTTTTGAATGAATCAGGAATTTAGAATTTAGGAGAGTATTAAAGATTTTATCTAAAACTTACAGTAGCTTGCCAAACAAATGCTAAAAGAAAAAAGAGTATAGGTATGATGGGCATAACGTCTACAATTGGGTTGAAAAGGGCATAAGCCTCAGGTAATTTGGCAAAGAAAAAACTAGTCAAATAAAAGACAAATTTAAGATAGACATAAATTAAACTAAAGATATTAAGCATAACAAACATTTTGTTCTTGCAGATGATATAATTTGATATTTGATTTTGATTGAGTTATTTTTGAAATTTTAAAAAGTGAAATAAAAAAACCAGATCAAATAATTCATTTTTTCTTCCAACTCTTCCAAATTAAAAATCTTTCTCACATTCCAAAACAAAATGAGAATAAAGAATAATAAGTAATTCTACTTTCCAATAATATTTTAATTGAAATATACATAATGATCAATGAATTTTTTTATTCTATATCATATGTATCGAATCCTGGTAATGATGTAATATCCTATGTATTTGGGTTGGAATTGACTATTAACTAATATAATTACATTATTAGTGTTTAGTAGTGTTGAACAAAAATCAAAATGGGGCGTTGCCAAGTGGTAAGGCAACAGGTTTTGGTCCCCTTACTCGGAGGTTAGAATCCTTCCACCCTCGATCAGATTGTTCCTGACTTCTAAGAAAAATTCTCAGAATGATATTTTTTCTTCTATTAGAAAAAACAAACATGATCACATCTTAAATGCAAATGAAAAAAAGTATGTTATATGCTCATATTACACATATTTATATTAAAATTGATTGAAATTGAAGATAACTATTTAAGTTTAAGTTAATTACTTACAGAAGCCCCTATATTTATTATTTAGGAAATGTAAATTATCACATAATGCGTTCTGAGTTGAAATGCAAAAGAAAGATTTCTCTAAGTCCTTTCCAAACCAAAATCCTCCCAAAATAAATAAATGGGGTATACTAATTCTAATTAAAGAGTAAAGAGTTTTTGGTACTAATTTTCTTGCCGGTCTTAAGGTTAAAGTTGGTAAAGCTCGAATAGAAAAACTAAAAAATCAAAAAATGGGAAATTGTATTTGGACTTATTCAAATGAATAATTGTAAATCAATGAAGTGTATCAACTAGTAGGGCATTTATATATTTATATATTCCATTTACTTTATGGAAATGGAATATGGAATTGGCTATGGATTTGATGAGAAGATTCGAGAATCCATGGTAAATGCATAAAATAAAGGAACAAGGACTGTGATATGATATCATATATTATCATTATATTTATTCTTCTATTTCAGTATTCAGTAACAACGGCCAAGAGCCCTTTTTCTCCTTTAAGTATAAAGTATATGTGATTCCTTAAACATTGATGAGTACCTTTGGTAACAATGGTTCCTTGTATATGAGGGATACGAAAGAAAAGATAATAGTCCTATATATATATTAATGTTTTCTTTTTCATAGGAAAGCAAGAATAAAGAACTTAATCTGACCTTACGTGAAACCTTTTCTAGTCCATACCTATGGAAAAACTAGATTCTCAATCTACGTTTCTAATTAAAAAATTTCAATTAAACCATTGATAATTCAATTGGATATGGTCAAATTTGCATCTCTTTAGTGAATGAGATATTTGATTTACTTATGAATTTAATTTTTTCTCAACATTAGATTCATATTGATAATAATGTACTGAACAAATATAATTTGATCATGGATAAATGGATCTGTTTATATCCACCCTATATTGAAATTTAGTTGATTGGTTTTTTCCTTCGCTTCAAACAAATGGTGGGTTGTCAGATTTATTCTGTAGTTATGGAAGACAAAGGCATATTTTAGTAACATTAACGAAAATAAAAAATCAAAATTGAGAAAATCAAAATAAATGTCAATTTTTACATCTCTATTAATTGTTTGTTTGTTGGTTTTTAAGGGGATACACCGTTTTAGTATTTTGGTGTTTGTTCATAAGTTCATAATTGGTTATTAAAAAATCCTTCATTTTTTTTAGTTCAATGTTTTATTTTTGTCAGGATCGTGCATTGCAATTCAATTGGTCTTTTTTTTATTTCTATCGTATCTATATGACATATTTATCTAGGTTGCTAACTCAACGGTCGAGTACTCGGCTTTTAAGTGCGACTATGATATGTTACACATTCTGATGAAGCACCAACTTTGTCTAGACTATTGGTAGAGTCTATAAGACCATGACTGATCTTGAAAGGTAATGAATGGGGAAAATAGCATGTCGTAATAAAAAAAAGAAATTTGGAATTTAAATTTTAAAAAATCAAAATGGAATTTTGGGTTTATTCTTTAGATCTAGTGGATAAATGGATAGAGTCTTATGGTCCCAATTCGGGGAAAAACAAAAAGCAACGAGCTTATATTCTTAATTTAAATAATTAATTATTTGATCTAATTAGATGTTAAAAATTAATTAATACCTAATAGGGGAAAGGATTCTCGTGTAAATGATTCTTTTTAATTTTTTTGTTTTGAATCCTAGCTATTCTTTATTCTAATTATAGTAGAATTATTGGTTGGATACAAATGTGTAGAAGAAATAGTATACTGATAAAGAGACTTTATTCCAAAGTCAAAAGAGCAATTAGGTTGCAAAAATATAAGATTTTTACATTCTTGTAATTTTAATTAACATAAAAACATAAACCCATTGGATAGAAAAGTAGAGAAAAAGATCTGTTGATTGGACTCTCCCTGTCTCTGGGTATATATTTTCTTACTATTACTATATACATAATATATATCCTATTTTGACCGTATTGCACTATGTATAATTTGATAACCAAAGAAATGCCCCTCATTTCCTTTTCAAGTAGAAATGAAAATGGAAGAATTACAAGTCTATTTAGAAAAAGATGGATCTAGGCAAAGGCACTTCCTATATTCGCTTCTCTTTCAGGAGTATATTTATACATTTGCTTATGATCATGGTTTAAATGGTTCGATTTTTGTAGAAATTTTGGATTATGACAATAAATCTAGTTCAGTACTTGTGAAATAAGTAATTATTCAAATGTATCAATAAAATTATTTTATTTATTCAGTTGATGATTTGAGCCAAAATCAAAGCATTGGGCACAATAATTTTTTTTATTCCCAAATGATATTAGAAGGTTTTGCAGTCATTATGGAAATTTCCATTCTTTCTGTGATTAGGGTCTCCCCTTGAGCAAAAAAAAAAAACCTAAATCTCAAAATTTCCAATATATTCATTCAATATTTCCTTTTTTAGAGGACAAATTTTCACATTTTAATTTTGTATCATATATATTAATACCCCATCCCACCCATCTGGAAATCTTGGTTCAAATCCTTCGATGCTGGACCCAAGATGTTTCTTCTTTGCATTTATTGTGATTCTTTCTTCATGAATATTATAATTGGAATAGTTTCATTACTTCAAAAAAAAATCTATTTACATCATTTCAATTTCAAATTCAAAAGAAAATAAAAGATTTTTTTGATTTGTATATAATTCTTATGTCTTTGAATGTGAATTTATATTAGTTTTTTCGTAAACAATCCTCTTACTTACTATCAACATCTTATGAGGCTTTTCTTGAGCGAACGCATTTCTATGGAAAAATAGAATAATTTTTTATAGTAATGTGTTCTAAGTATTTTCATTTTCAGAAGACCTTGTGGTTCTTTAAGGATCCTTTCATGCATTATGTTCAATATCAAGCAAAAACAATTTTGGCTTCAAAGGGAACTCATCTTATGATGATGAAATGGAGATCTTAATTTGTCAATTTTTAGCAATATTATTTTCAATTTTGGTCTCAACCACATAGGATTCATATAACCAATTATTAAATTATTCTTTCTATTTTTTTGGGTTATCTTTTAAGTGTACTAATAAGTCTTTTGGTGGTAAGGAATCAAATGCTAGAAAATGCATTTTTAATAGATACTCTTACTAAGAAATTTAATACTATGGTTTCGGTTATTCCTCTTATTTGATAGTTGTCTAAAGTGAAATTTGTACTGTATCTGGGCATCCTATTAGTAAGCCAATCTACTTTGATTTATTAGATTTGCATATTATTCATCAATTTAGTCGGATATGTAGAAATCTTTCTCATTACCACAGTCGGATATGTAGAAATCTTTCTCAAAAAAGTAGAGTTTGTATCGAATAAAGTATATACTTCGGCTTTCGTGTGCTAGAACTTTGGCTCATAAACATAAAAGTATAGCACTGCTTTCTTGCAAAGATTAGGTTTGGGATTATTGGAAGAATTCTTTATGAAAGAAGAACAAATTCTTTCTTTAATCTTACCAAAAGCCCCTTTTCAATTACATACAGGATGGATTTAGTATTTGGATATTATCTATAGCAATGACTTGTTGGGATTTTTCGTGATTGATCATGAGACCTTAACCTTATGTAATAAAATCTAAATTCCATTTATGAAAAAAATGGAAATTTGATAATTGATCATGAAAATTTTATGAATTTGCATTCTGAAATGCTCATGGAATAGTGTAGTGGTTGAATCAACCGACTATTCTAAATTTTTTTCCAGGGTCTAAGTTGTATATGTATATATAGGGAAAGTCATGTGTAATGAAAAATGCAAGCACAGTTTGGGGAGAGGTTTTTTTTGTCTATTACAACAAGAAGGAAAAATTACCTACTCCATCTGACTAGTTCCAGGTTCAACTCCCGGGTCCATATGGAAAGGAAAAAGGTTTTTTTATTAGAATTTGAAATTTTAAATTATTTGATTTATTTGATTTAGAACTTGTTTTGGTCAATTTAGTTAAATAAATATAAATCTACAGTATGGAGATTGGTTGACATTAACATATAGCGCATGTTATACTCTTCAATAACAAACCTTTGTATTATCTATATCTAGATTTTAGATAACTAGACTTAATACATGTGCTTGGGAGTCCTTGAAAATAGAACAAACCAAGATCTTATCATGGCTGCAATTTCAGAGAGACGTGAAGTACAAGCCTATGGGGTCGTTTCTACAACTGGATAACCAGCACTAAAAACCATCCTTACATTGGGTGGTTTGGTGTTTTGATGATCCCTACCTTATTGACCACAACTTCTATATTTATTATCACCTTCATCACTACTCCTCCGGTAGATATTGAAGGTATTCATGAACCTGTCTCCGGGTCTCTACTTTATGGAAACAATATTATCTCTAATGCCATTATTCCTATTTCTGCAGCTATCGGTTTGCATTTTTATCTGATATGGGAAGTGGCATCTATTGATGAGTGATTATACAACGGTGGTCCTTGGATTGTTGTTGCATATTCAGCTTGGTGTAGCTTGTTATATGGGCCATGAGTGGGAACCTAGTTTCTATCTGGGTATGTGTCCTTGGATTTTTGTTGCATATTCAGCTCCTGTTGCAGCTACTACTGCTATTTTCTTGATCTACCCTATTGGGCAAGGAAGTTTTTCTGATGGTATGCCTTTAGGAATTTCTAGTACTTTCAATTTTATGATTGTATTCCAGGTAGAACACTATATCCTTATGCATCCATTTCAAATGTTAGGTGCAGCTGGTGTATTTGGTGGCTCCCTATTTAGTGCTATGCATGGTTCTTTGGTAACCTCTAGTTTTGATCAGGGAAACCACTGAAAATGAATCTGCTAATGAAGGTTACAAATTTGGTCAAGAGGAAGAAACTTATAATATCATAGCTGCTCATGGTTATTTTGGCCGATTGATCTTCCAATATGCTAGTTTCAACAATTCTCATTCCTTATATTTCTTCTTGGCTGCTTGGCCTGTAGTAGGTATTTGGTTTACTACTTTGGGTATTAGTACTATGGCTTTCAATTTAAATTGTTTCAATTTCAACCAATCTATAGTTGATAGTCAAGGCCGTGTCACTAACATTTGAGCTGATATTATAAATCGTGCTAATCTTTGTATGGAAGTAATGCGTGAATGTAATGCTCACAACTTCCCTCTAGACCTAACCGCTATTGAAGCCCCATCTACAAATGGATAAGACTTTTGTCTTCATGTATATGGATCGTTGAAGCAGCAATATCCAATATCTTGTTCCAGAGCCAGAGATTTGGTTTTGCTCCCCCTCTTGAAGTCAAGTTCTTTATTTTTGTCATAAGGCTATCTTCTACCAATGAATGATAACTACTTTTGTTACTTTACTAAAATAGAAAATAAAATAAAAAAATTAACGACAAGATTTATTTTCATTTCTCGCATGTCATGCAAAAGTCAGAGCAGGGGCGAATTCTCCCAATTTATGACCTACCATTTGATCTGTTATATAAATAGGGAAATGTTCTTTTCCATTATGAATGACGATTATATGTCCAATCATTGTGGGTATAATGGTAGATTCCCGAGACCAAGTATTTCTTTCTCCTCCCTCATGTTGAGTTTTTCCATTTTTCCTGATAAACTATAAAAGGATTTTTTTTAGTGAATGTGTCACAATGGATTACTCCTTTATTTTTACATATTAAATTATGTTCAATATCTCAATCTAGTAAGGTAAGAATAAATACAATAATGATGAATGGAAAAAAGGGAAAATCCTTTAGCTAGATAAGGGGCGGATGTAGCCAAGTGGATCAAGGTAGTGGATTGTGAATTCACCATGCATGGCTTCAATTCCCGTCATTTTCCCATCACATTATTGCAAATTCCAAAAATTTAATTTTCAATATTCCAATTTATGGTGACGAAGAATAAAACTATCACTATATTTTTTTTTTCCTTTTCCTACTTCTTCTTCCAAGCACAAGATAACCCCAAAGGGTTGTGGGTTTTTTTCTACCAATAGGGGCTCTTCCTTCACTGCCCCCATGGGAGTGGTCTATAGGGTTCATAACTACTCCTCTTACTACAGGGCGCTTACCTAGCCAACACTTAGATCCAGCTCTACCCAAATGTTTTTGGTTCACCCCAATATTACCCACTTGTCCAACTGTTGCTACGAAGTTTTTGGATATCAAATGGACCTCCCTAGATGGTAATCTTAATGTGGCTGATTTACTCTCTTTTGCAATCTATTTCGCTATAGCACCTGCTGCTCTAGCTAATTGTCCACCCTTTCCAAATTTGATTTCTATGTTATGTATGGTCATGCCTAAGGACATATCGGTTGAAGTAGATTCTTCTTTTTTATCAATAAAAACCCCTTCCCAAACTGTACAAGCTCCTTCCAAAGCATACGGCTTTCTAGATGTATATGATGATTTCTAGACAAATAGATCTTATATGAATTGTATGATGAAATACCACATGAGTGGATATATAGGAATCCAAATCTACTGAATCACTCATGTTATGATCTTCTACATCCTAGGTCTCCCCATTCTATCATCTGGCTTATATTCTTCTTGTAGCATTCAGACCGAATGACTCTATGAAATTATGTTGCTACTTCCACATATTGCGAGTAACGTTGGAGACATCTCTAATTTTCCCCTCGGGATCTTTCTAATTACCACGGCTTAGCTTTCAATTCACCTCAGACCATTATATTAAATGGGAATAACCCATCCTCCTCTCTTTGAAAGAAGGGTGTTTCCCATTCTGTGCATCCTTTAAACAATTTTGTCTTCTCTATATTACCATATCTCTAGAGTCAATAATTTTCTATGAGGAACTACTAAACTCAATCACTTTTTGCCATTACTCAATAGTTTTATGTTGATGTCTATCCCATAGAGGTACTCAAATTGGATTAGTGATCAATTTCTAGGTTTCATCATAAACCTAATTGGTTACTTCCAATTACATAAATCAATAGTTCAAACTGCACTCAAAGGTAGGGCATTTCCCATTGATATAGGAACTTCTGTACAAGAAACAGTGGTATCTCCAATTATAGCCCCTCTTGAATGTAAAATATATCTCTTCTCACCATCTCCATAGTGTACGAGATAAATGTATGCATTTTGATTAGGGTCATATTCTCTATGGTTACGATTCTAGCATATATGTCTTTTTCATTCCATCAAAAATTGATTTTACGGTATAGATGCTTATGACCTCCCCCTCTATGCCCTATGGTAATGATTCCTCTAGCATTACAACCTTTACCACAATGATGCTGTCCATAGATCAAATTATTTTGTAGATTGGATTTCACTTGACTGTCTACGATTCCATTGCGTGTGCTCGAGGTAGGAGTTTTGTATAAATGTATCATCGTGTTATTAAGTATTTTCCTTTAAGTTCTTTTCTCTATAAGAGGTGGAATAGACTAACCCAGTTGAAGCATAATGATCATATGTCTGTAATGCATTGTATGTCTCATAATAGGTCCCATTCTTCTTCCCTTTATGGGGAGTCAATGACTATTCATAGCTATTACCTTGACACCAAAGAAGAGTTTGACCTAATGCTTTATTTCTGTCCTAGTTGATCCTAGCTCGACATTAGAAGTATATTGATTGTTCCCCAATAATCGAATACTTTTTTCTATAAATATTGCATATTTGATTACATCAATAAATCCATTTTCTTCCCTATGAGTTCCAGTATCGATAAGAATTCTAGTTCTTACTGTTCATATGTTATGGTATGAATATACCAATTCATTATGTATGGATGATGAGATTCCATTGATATAGAGCTAATTCCAATAGACTTATTGAATGTTCCCATTGGCATGCATCTAACAGGAATTGAACCTACAAATTTGCCAATTATGAGTTGGGCACTTTAACCATTCAGCCATGGATGCTTAATAGGGATCATCGTACATCGTGAATAACCAAATTCCAATTGAAATGAAATCTTTAGTAGGAATCAATGAAATGACATCAATTCAAATCCTGGATCTTCAAATTGAGAGAGATATGGAGAGAGATCAAGAATTCTCACTATTTCTTAGATTCATGGATCAAATTCAATTCAGTGGGATCTTTCACTCACATTTTTTCCACCAAGAACATTTTATGAAACTCTTTGACCCCCGAATTGGGAGTATCTGACTTTCACGTGATTCACAAAGTTCAACAAGCAATCGATATTTCATGATCGTAGGTGTAGTACTACTTGTAGTAGCAGTCCTTGTATCTTGTATTAACAATCGAAAGATGGTTGAAAGACAAATGTCTATTTTATGGGGCTTCTTCCCATATCTATGAATTCAATTGTACCCAGAAATGAGACATTGCAAGAATCTTTTTGGTCTTCCAATATCTAATGGAACCATAGCTGGAATTGTGATCTCATTCAAAGAGAAAGATAGCAAATATCTAGAGTTTCCTTTTTTTTCCTATACGGATAATCTGATCTGCAAGGACCATGATTGGGAATTGTTTGATCGTCTTTCTTTGAGGAAAAAGAAAAACATAATCAACTTGAATTCAAGGCTCAAAATCTTAGGGAAAGACTTTATTTGTTATCTCATGTTTGCTTTTTGTGAAAAAAGACCAATTTAAGGGGAGGGTTTCTTCAAACAACAAAGAGCTACGACAACTATTCAATCAAATGATATTAAGCATGTTTCCCATCTCTTCTCAAGAAACAAGTAGGGTATTTCTTTGCAAAATTGTTCTCAATTTCATATGTGGCAATTCTGCCAAGATCACTTCATTAGTTGGGGAAAGAATCAGCATGAATTGGATTTTTTGAGGAACGTATCGAGAGAGAATTTGATTTGGTTGGACAATGTGTGGTTGGTAAACAAGGATCAAATTTTTAGCAAGGTATGGAATGTATTGTCAAATATCCAATATGATTCCACAAGATCTATTTTCATTCAAGTAATAGATTCTAGCCAATGGAAAGGATCTTTTGATCAATCTAGAGATCATTTTGATTTCATTAGAAATGTAGATTTAGAATATCACACATTGATTGATCAAATAGAGATTCAGCAAGTAAAATAAAGGTCGATTCTTTGGGATCCTTCCTTTCTTCTTGTTTGGATCTTCCTCAATGTCCCAGCTATTCACGAAACGTGAGAAGCAGATGAATAATCATCTACTTCTAGAAGAAATTGAACTTGGGAATCCTACAATATCAATTTGTTCTTTTTCTCTTTGACATATGGTCAAAACTTCATCTGGGTTCAAATCCTACTAAGAGGTCCACTGGAGATGAAAAATTTTTGAAGAAAAAACAAGATGTTTCTTTTGTCACTTCTAGGTTATCAAAAAATAAAGAAATGGTTGATATATTCAAGATAATTACCTATTTACAAAATACCATCTCAATTCATCCTATTTCATCAGATCTGGGATGCGATCTGGTTCCAAAGGATGAACCGAATATGGATAGTTCCAATAAGATTTAATTCTTGAACAAGAAACCATTTTTGGATTTATTGCATCTATTGCATGACTGGAACAAAGGGCGATATGCATTACACCATGATTTTGAATCAGAAGAGAGATTTCAAGAAATGGCAAATCTATTCACTCTATCAATAACTGAGCTAGATCTAGTGTAAAAATTCTTGAATGAGGTATTCCACTCTAGAGATGAATCAAAATCAAAAAAGAACTCTTTATTGGTTCTATCTCCTCTTTTTTATGAAGAGAATGAATCTTTTTATCGAAGGATCAAAAAGAAAATTGGTCTAGATCTACTGCGGGAATGATTTGGAAGATCCAAAACTAAAAATAGCAGTATTGCTAGCAACAACATAATGGAGGTAGTCAATCAATATTGATTGATCCGGATCGGATTCAAATCCAATATAGAACGTATGGGTACATAAGAAATGTATCAAACTGGTTCCTCTTAATGAATAGATCCAATCTCAACTTCCAATATGGAATTCAAAAGGATCAAATAGAAAATGATGCTCTGAATCATATAACTATAATGAAATATATGATCAACTAATATTTATCAAATTTGAAAAAGAGTAAATGGTTTGATCCTATTATTTCTTGAACTAAGAGATCTATGAATCGGGATTCTGATGCATATAGATACAAATGGTCCAATAGGAGCAAGAATTTCCAAGAACATTTGGAACATTTCATTTATAAATAGGAGAACCATTTTCAAGTAGTGTTCGATTGATTATGTATTAATCAATATTTGATTGATTGGTCCGAGGCTATCGACAAACAAGATTTGTCTAAGTCACTTCGTTTCTTTTTGTTCAAGTCACTTCTCTTTTTGTCCAAGTCACTTCCCTTTTTCTTTATGAGTATCAGGTATAAACCCATTCATAGGTCTGAGATCCACATCTATGAATTGAAAGGTCTGAATGATCAACTCTGCAATCAATTGTTAGAAATAATAGGTGTTCAAATTGTTCATTTGAATAAAATGAAACCCTTCTTATTGGATGATCATAATACTTCCCAAAGACTGAAATTCTTGATCAATGGAGGAACAATATTACCATTTTTGTTCAAAAGGATAACAAAGTGGATGATTGACTCATTCCATACTAGAAATAATCGCAGGAAATCCTTTGATAACACGGATTTTTATTTCTCAATGATATCCCACAATCGAGATGATTGGCTGGATACCATGAAACCATTTCATAGAAGTTCATTGATATCTTCTTTTTATAAAGCAAATCGACTTCGATTCTTGAATGATCCACATCACTTCTGGTTCTATTGTAACAAAAGATTCCCTTTTTATGTGGAAAAGACCTGTATCCATAATTATGATCTAACATGTGGACAATTTCTCAATATCTTGTTCATTCACAACAAAATAGTTTCTTTGTGTGTTCGTAAAAAAAACATATTATTTTTGAGAGAGAGACTACTTCACCAATCGAGTCATAGGTATTTGACATATTCATACCTAATGATTTTCCACAAAGTGGTGATGAAATGTATAAATTGTACAAATCTTTCCATTTTCCAATTTGATCTAATCCATTTGTTCATAGAACTATTTATTCAATCGCAGACATTTCTGCAACACCTCTAACAGAGGAACAAATACCCTATTTTGAAAGAACTTATTGTCAACCTCTTTTAGATATGAATTTATCTAATTCAGAAGGGAAGAACTTGCATCAGTATCTCAGTTTCAATTCAAATATGGGTTTCATTCACACTCCATGTTCTAAGAAATATTTACCATCAGGAAAGAGGAAAAAACAGAGTCTTTGTCTAAAGAAATGCATTTAGAAATGGCAGATGTATAGAACCTTTCAACAAGATAGTGTTTTTTTCAAATCTCTCAAAATGGAATTTGTTCCAAACATATATGCCATGGCTCCTTACTTTGACAGGGTGCAAATATCTAAATTTCACCCTTTTAGATACTTTTTCAGACCCATTGCCGATACTAAGTATATGTAGCAGTCAAAAATTTGTATCTTAGATATATGAACGAACTAGAATTGATTATTCTAGTCCTTTCTACCATACTATCTTACATAGTATCTTAGATACTTCTAATTCCACCCCTAATCATTTAAAACTTGGAGTTTGAATCCCTTTCTTTCATTTCTTCAATCATTGATAAGAACTAATAATTCAACTTTCAGTCAAATTAATCATTTTGATTGACTATTTTTACGTAGATTATAACTAAAAAAGCAATAGGAATTAGAATAAACAGTGTAGTAGCAATAAATGCGAGAATATTGACTTCCATAATCTCATTATTTTTTGTTTCACAATAACACGGGATCTAATCCCATAGAAATGAAAATTATAATTCCTATAAATTCACTTGGATGAATTGAATCCCCATGATACTCAATTGGATCAATATTATGAATAATAATATCTAATGTATCAAATTGATTCATCGTCAAGAATTGAATAGTATAACATAACACAGGAAAATGTTTATCCATAAAAAATAAAAAATGGGATTCTTGATCCAATAAGGAAATCCCGTTGAATTTTTTTATGCATGTACACCAACTTTAATCCAAAATTTGAAAGGAGGATACTCAAAAATAAAAGACCGAAGAAGATCCTTTTATTTATTTTTTGAGTAAATTTATTGGAATATTAAACTTTTATAGTTAACTTTAACTCACCCTTTTCCATCTCACTTTTATTCTTTGGAATATGTATATAACCCTAGAATAGCAGTCATATGGTATTTTATATTTTATATGGTAATTGTATGTAAAAGTGTAAAAGAAACGGTAGGTAGTAGGTTATAGAAAAAAGTACAAGACAAAAAATTCAATGGGAAATTAGAATGAGAATGAAATATATTGTTTCCAACTAGTAATGGAGATAACACAAATAAAGTCGAAGCTAAGCTAGAAAAAGTGTGATTTGACCCAAAAAATACTCTGCCGAGATAATTATGGTAAGTACATTCTCTATCATGCAATAAATTAATACAATTTGTGTATGTACTCTACTACACTAAAAATATCGACATTCTATTACATTTCATTGATCAAGAACAATCAGAAAAGAAAGTCAAACATGTATCTCTTACCATACTTAATTTAATATTAATACTACCACTTGTACCTACTCATATCTCTCTCCAATCAATTGGTACTGGGGGAAGAAATGGAAATTTTCATATTTGTCTAACGATAAAAAAAAAGAAATAAAGATCAAAGGGAATGATATTTGATGCATGTCTCATTTTTCTTTTCACATAAAATAAAGAGATAATGGTCCTAGTTCAGGACTAACAGGGCTCGAACCCACAACTTTCGCCATGACAAAGCGGTGCTTTGACCAATTGAACTACAATCCCGGTGAGGTCTATGATGGCATACATATTCTTAATGCTTAAGGATCATCAATCTTGATCATTAGAAAGATCAAAATGGATGAGAAAAACATATGCATAGAGCAAAAAAAAGGGACTCTTTCTCTTTATTTCTATGTATTGGTCTACGTATTGGACACTTCTAAAGGTTATATCATACTTGTGAGATGACAAATTTTTGGGCCGAGCTGGATTTGAACCAATGTAGACATATCGCCAACAAATTTATAGTCTGTTCCCATTAACCACTTAGGCATCGACCTAGGAAGAATTAATTCTAGGCTTATTGATAATCTAATCCATGATCAACTTCCTTTTGTGGTACCATACCCCTAGGGGAAGTCGAATCCCTGCTGCCCTCTTGAAAGAGAGATGTCTTGAACCACTAGACAATAGGGCCATATCGGCCCGACCACCATCATACTACCATGATAGTATGAACATTTTTTTGGAAGAATTTTCTTTTTTATATTCAAAAAATTCGGTTCAGGGTATGAATTGAATTCAATCATCACATGATTCAATAAGAATATCTTGTATTTTTTTTATGTTGATGTCAGATTGGCACACGTATCAATCAAGTCAATCTTGTTCTGATTGATTACAAGTGATATCAATCTTCAAACAATGACTTTGCTTTGCCGAGCTCCCCTCTTTCCTAGAATGATTCTTAGTAGGCTATACAGATTGAAAGGCACTTGCGAATATGCATACAAGAATCCAAATCCATGAGATACTGACCCTTCCTTTTACCTCAATTCCAAGCACATAGTAGGCGGGGAATTCACTACATTTTTTTATTTATTTAATTAAATATCATTTATTTATTTAAATACATTTCTATTAAATAATAATATTAATAATATTAAATATTAATACCCAATTACCAATTACTACTAGGCAACTCCTATTTTTTGTTCTTGCATGAGTATCTATATATGTACATATATAGATATATGCAGTAAACTCATAATTGAAGATGGCTAATTCATGAATTAAAAAAAATAGGCCCTTTTGACTCAGTGGTAGAGTAACACCATGGTAAGGCATAAGTCATCGGTTCAAATTTGATATAATCTTCATTATTTCACAGAGAATAGAAGTTGATACCTCAAAAAAAAAGTAAAAGGGTAGCTACTATATTATTATAATCAATTCTTATTATTGAAAGCTATAGTTACAAAGTTGAACAATTAGTAATTAATAATTCTAGTGAGTATACCTTGTAGTAACATAGTAGTCCTCTTCATGTCTCATTATTCAAATTATCTTGGGGCATAAAAATTATTCTAGATATCTAATCCTTATTATTAATCACAAAAGTAAAGTATTCCTAATTGTTCCTATCAAACACATCGTAGAATTTTGAATAAAAAAAAGTAAGTGAACCTGACCCATTGAATCATGACTATATCAGCTATTTTGATATTTAAATTCGATATACATTTATTGTAGAAGCAGATTTTACTTATTTCTTTTTCCTTGGACCACATAAAAATTTGTAAATATTTTTCCAATTTTATTATTTTGTTATTGGATGCTCTTCCATAGGAAAAAATCATTATTCTTTTCCGCTACAGATAAATATTTTGAAAATCTCTTTTGCAATATTTTTATTTGATTCCAAAATTATATATCCTATTTTTTTATTGCAAAAAATGCAATAGTGAACAAATGTAAGAAGAGAAAAGGGTTTTCATTTCCAGTCTACTATTATTTAATATTAATATTAAATTTAGGGGCAAGGAAAAAATAAAGAATTTTGTTTTTTTGCCCCTTACTTAAAAGATATACTCGATGGTATGAGTCATAGGACAATTTGAGGTTCAAATTTGTATTCTTATTAACTTATTTTATTAAGTTAAGACTGGGATAAGAATGGAAATAGTAAGGTCTAATCGAATCGAACTCATGGATTTACCTAGGTTGCTATGTGTTCCAATAGAAAAGAAGAATTTATATCTTTGAAACCTATCATAAAAGGCATTGAATAAGGAATTGCCCATAGACAATCAAACTGTTGTATGCCCCAAAAATGATATGAGTTGTTCAGAAATGGTTGAAGTAATTTAATAGGAGGATCACTATGACTATAGCCCTTGGTAGATTTGCCAACGAAGAAAATGATTTATTTGATATTATGGATGGTTGGTTACAGAGGGACCATTACATTTTTGTAGGTTGGTTCAGTCTATTGCTCTTTCCTTTTTCTTATTTCGCTTTAGGAGGTTGGTTTATAGGTACAAATTTTGTAACTTCGTGGTATACCCATGGATTGGCTAGTTCCTATTTGGAAGGTTGTAATTTCTTAACCGCTGTAGTTTCTAATCCTATGAGGCACAAGGAGATTTTACTCATTGGTGTCAATTAGGCAGCCTATGGACTTTTGTTGCTCTCCATGGTGCTTTTAGACTAATAGGTTTCATGTTACATCAATTTGAACTTGCTCGATTTGTTCAATTGCGACCTTATAATGCAATCACATTCTCTGCTCCAATTGCTATTTTTGTTTCTATATTCTTGATTTATCCATTGGGTCAATCTGATTGGTTCTTTGTGCCCAGTTTTGGCATAGCAACTATATTTTGATTCATCCTCTTTTTCCAAGGGTTTCATGATTGGACATTGAACCCATTTCATATGATGGGAGCTGTGAGAGTATTAGGTGCTGCTTTTCTATGCACTATTCATGGCACTACCATAGAAAATACTTTGTTCGAAGATGGCGATGGTGCAAATACATTTCATGCTTTTAACCCAACTCAAGCTGAAGAGACTTATTCAATGGTAACTGCTAATCGCTTTTGGTCCCAAATCTTTGGGGTCACTTTTTCCAATAAACGTTGGTTATGTTTATTTATGTTATTTATACAGTAACTAGTTTATGGATGAGTGCTCTTCGGGTAGTCGGTCTGGCTCTAAACCTACGTGCCTATGATTTTGTTTCCCAAGAAATTCGTGCAGCAAAAGATCCTGAATTTGAGGCTTTCTACACCAAAAATATTATCTTAAATGAAGGTATTCATGCTTGGATGGTGGCTCAAGATCAACCTCATGAAAACCTTATATTCCCTGAGGAGGTTCTACCCCGTGGAAATGTTCTTTAATGGAACTTTAGCTTTAGCTGGTCGTGACCAAGAAACGATAGGTTTCACTTGGTGGGCCGAGAATGCCAGACTTATAAATTTGTTTGGAAAACTACTTGGGGCTCACATAGCCCATGGTAGATTAATTGTATCCTAGGCCAGAGCAATAAGCCTATTTGCAGTGGCTTATTTCATACCAGAGAAACTCATGTATGAACGGGGGTTTGATTTTACTTCTGCACTTAGCTACTCTGGAATACTTCACTTAATTCTTCTGCACTCTTAGGCTTTGGTGGTATTTATCATGCAGTTCTTGGACATGAAATTCTTGAAGAATCCTTTCCATTCTTTGGTTATGTATGGAAAGATAAAAAAATGGCTACAATTTTAGGTATTCACTTATTTTTGTTAGGTATAGGTGCTTTTCTTCTCATACTCAAGGCCATTTATTTTGGTGGCGTATACAATACCTGGGTGCCAGGGGGAAGAGATGTAAGAAAAATTACCAACTTGACCCTTAGTCCAAGTGTTATATTTAAGTGTTATGTTTGGTTATTTATTAAAATTCTCTTTTGGGGGAGAAGGCTGGATTGTTAGTGTGGACGATTTAGAAGACATAATTGGAGGGCATGTATGGTTAGGTTCCATTTGTATACTTGGCAGAATTTGGCATATCTTAACAAACCCTTTGCATGGCATTTGTATGGTCTAGAGAAGCTTACTTGTCTTATAGTTTAGGTGCTTTATCTATCTTTGGTTTCATCACTTGTTCCTTCGTCTGGTTCAATAATACTACCTATCCTAGTGAAATTTTACTGATCCACTGGACCAGAAGCTTCTCAAACTCAGGCATTTACTTTTCTAGTTAGAGACCAACATCTTGGGGCTAACGTGGGATCTGCCCAAGGAACTTAGTTTAGGTAAATATCTAATGTGGTCTCCGACTGAAGATGTTATTTTTGGAGGGGAAGCTATGCAATTTTGGGATCTCTATGCTCCTTGGTTGGAACCTCTAAGAGGTCCTAATGGTTTGGACTTGGGTTGGCTTAAAAAACACATACAACCTTGGCAAGAATGATGTTCGGTAGAATACATGACCCATTCTCCTTTACGTTCTTTGAATTCTGTTGGTGGCATTGCTACTAAGATCAATACAGTCAATTATGTCTCTCCTAGAAGTTGGTTGGCTACCTCTTATTTTGTTCTAAGATTCTTCCTATTTGTGGGTCATTTGTGGCATGTAGGAAGGGCCTGTGCAGCTACAACATGATTTGAAAAAGGAATTGATCGTGATTTGGAACCTGTTCTTTCTATGACCCCACTTAGCTAAGATTTTTTAGTTAAGATTTTCTTATACTTATATATATTCTTCTACAATTTTCTGTTCTGGCTCAGCTAAGTGAGATAGCTAAGCCATTCCCTTTTAGGATAGTAGGCCAAACCAAATGGATAAAGAAACAAATTTATTCAACAAACAAAAACAAAAGGAGAGAGGGGGATTTGAACCCCCGATAGTTCTTTGTTCAAAACTATACAGGTTTTCAAGACCGGATCTATCAACCACTCAGGAATTTCTCCAATGGGTAATCTGTATTTTATTACTATAAATAGAACATAACCATATGAGGTGATACACTAACTATTTATACTGTAGAAACATCTCAGATGCAAATCTATATTTCTATGTATTTATCTATATACTGTATATATACATGTATACATATACACATAATCCACTATTTTCTGTTCGTGGAATGAATACTAAACTCCCCTTGACCATATGTTCGAATAAAAAAATAAATACAATAAAGCATAATAAGTTCTAAAGAATCAATTGATTCACAGTTGAATCCCTACATGATTTTACTAAGTGAGGGATAAAATGAAATGGTATAGTTTATAGTTTATTTGTTGGTAACTTGGATGATTACAAAAATGACTATTGCTTTCTAAGTAGCAGTTTTTGCATTAATATCGACTTCATCAATCTCACTGATTAGTGTACCCATTGTATTTGCTTCTTCTGATGAATGGCCAAGTAACAAAAATGTTGTATTTTGAGGTACATCATTATGGATTGGATTAGTCACCGTAGTTGTACCACTACTTATTACTGCCAGTATGCCTACTACTGCTATTACTGCTACAACACTACTACTACTAGTGCTATTGCCACTAATACTAGTTGAACTGCAACTACAATTGCTGCGACTATTGCTACAACTACGGTGACTACTACTGCTGCTACTGTCACAATTAGTACTACTACTTATGCTACTACAACTACGGTGACTACTACTGCTGCTACTGTCACAATTAGTACTACTACTTATGCTACTACAACTACTACCACCACTACTACTACTACTACTCCTACTACTTCTACTGCTGCTAATACTACTATGTCTAATGCTACTACAACTACTGCTACTATTACTACAACTACACTTGTTGCTACTGCAATTACTACTTCTGTTACTACTGCTACTACTACTACTACAACTTCTACTGCTACTACTAATACTACAACTGTTGCTGCAACTACCACTAGTACTGCTACTCCTACTACTACTACTACTACTACTACCACTAATACTACTACTACTATAACAACCACAACTACTACAATACAACAACAATAACTAGTACTCCTACTAGTACTACTGCTAGTGGTACAACTACTATATAATAGCTACTACTACTGGTACTAATACTACCACTGCTACTATTATTACTACTACTGCTAGTACTCCTAATACTACTACTACAACAGCAACTATTGCTACAACTCCAACTACTACACCAATTACTACTACTATTCCTACTAATACTACAATAACAATTATTATTGCTAGGATACTACTAATACTATTACTGCTTCTACTATTACAGCTATTGCTCTTACTGCAGCTATTGCTCTTACTGCTACTATTACTACTACCTCTACTACTACTCCTACTACTATTACTATTGCAACTTTTGCTACTACTACTATTTCTATTACTACTACGCTTCCAACTACTATTACCACTACTACTCCCACTACTACTACTTCTACAACAACTAAAACTACTGCTACTGCAACTACTATTAATACTAGTGCTACTAGGTCTACTACAACTATATCAACAACAACTACAACTGCTACTATGTCTACTACTACTACTGTTGCTGCTGCTACTACTATTACTACAACCACTACTACTACTACTACAACTACCACTACTAAAACAACTACTAATAATACTACTAATACTACAACTATTATGATGACTACTACTACTACTCCTACTACTACTATTTCTACTACTACAACTACTACTATTAAAACTACTTGTACTACAACTACTATAATAACTCTTATTGCTACAACAACTACTACTACAACTACTACTATTGCTATTGTTACTACTACTACTACTTCTACTACTACTACTACTACTACTACTACTACTACTACTACTACTACTACTACTACTACTACTACTACTACTACGACAACTCCTACTACTATGGCAACTCCTACTACTACTTCAACAATTACTACTGCTACTACTACCACCACTACTACAACTACTGCAATAACTACCACTGCTACGACTACTACCACTAAAACTACTACTGCAGCTACTACTACTACTTCAACTACTACTTCTACTACTACTGCTACAACTAGTGCTTCTACTACTACTGCTACTGCTTCTACTTCTGGCACTACTACTACTTCAACTACTACTACTACTACTAATGCTACTAACAAAACTACTCCTGCGACTACTACTTCTACAACAAGAATAACGACTACTACTATTGCAGTAGCTGTTGCTGGTGTTGCTATTGCTACTATTTCTACAACCACTACTACTCCTGCTGCTGCTGCTACGACTACTCCTAGTACTACTACTACTATTACTACTACTACGGCTACAACTACTTCTACTACTACTACTAGTACTACTAATTCTACCATTACAACAACCACTAATACTACTAGTTTGACTACTATTATGAGAACAACAACAACAACTAATACTAGTACTACTTCTATTGCTGCTGCTACTACTACCACTACTACTTCTACTACAACAAGAACAACAACAACAACAACTACTACTAATACTACTACTTTGACTACTAGTACTACAACAACAACAATAACAACAACTACTACTGATAGTAGTACTATTGCTACAACTGCTCCTACGACTATGACTGCAACGACTATTACTAGTACTACCAGTACAACATCAATAACAACTACCACTACTACTACTTCTACCACTAATACTATAACTACTACTACTTCTGCCACTTTTACTACTACTAGTAAGTACTCCTAATACTTCTACTTCAACTACTATGGTTACTACCACTACTACTACAACTCCTAATACTACTACTATTACTACTTCTAAAACTCCAACAAGTACTAGTATTTCTACTATGACCACTGCTGCTACCATTCCAACTACTACTATAACTACTACCTCTAGTACTAATATAATTAAAACAACAACTACTGCTACTCCTCCTCCTCCTCCTCCTACTACTATTATCACTACTGCAACAACAATAACAACAACAACAACTACTGCTATTACTACCATGACTTCTACTACTAGCAGTACTTCTACTACTACAACAACAACTACTACTATTACTACCATTACTACTCCTACTACTACTACTACTTCTACTACTCCTGCTGCTACTACTATTTCTACTTCTACTACTACTATAATTACTACTACTATGATTACTCCTACTGCTACTAGTACTACTGTTGCTACTACTATTACACCTACTATTCATACTACTACAATTACAACTACTGCTACTACTATTATTACTATTATTATTGCTACCTCTGCGATTACTACTACTATTACTTTTACTGCTTTTGCTACTACTAACACTACTACTAGTACTACTATTACTGCAGAAATTACTACTACAACCACTCCTACTACGAATAATAGCACTACTACTTCCACTACCACAACATCAGCAACAACAACAACAATGACTACTACTACTGCTGCTACTACTACTATGACTACCACTAGTACAACAACTACTACTCCTAGTACTTCTACTACAGCTAATTCTACCACGGCTACTCCTATTACTACTACCACTACTACTACTAATTCTAACACAACTACTACTATTACTACTACTACTAGTAGTAGTAGTACTAGTACTACGGTGATTGCTACTACTGCTGCTGCTACTACTACTACAATTGCCACTACTACTACAACTCCAATTGCTATGACTAACACCCCTACTACTACTGCTACTATTGCTACTACAACTATTTCTAATACTACTACTACTACTACTACTATTGTTTCTGCTACTACTATGTTATTACTACTACTGCTACTCCTACTGCTACAACTACTACAACTAATGCCACTACTACTACTATACAACTAGTACAACTATGACTACCAATACTACAATTACTACTACTCCTGCTACTACTACTACTACTACTACTACTACTACTATAACTACTGCTACTACTACTGCTACTGCTTTTGCAGCTATTGCTCCTATTACTGCTACTACTACTACTACTATTACTACTACAGCTGCTATTGCTACCTCTACTACTATGACTACTGCTACTAACACTGCTACTACTACTACTATTACTATTTTTACTACTACTACTACTACTACTACTACTGCCACTACTAATGCTACGGCTACTACTACTCCTACTGCTACAACTATTACTAGTACTATTGCTATTATTTCTATTACTAATACAACTACTAGGACTTATCCTACTACTACTACTTCAACTACTACTACTACTGCTACTTCTGCTATTGCTACTACTACTACTATAACAACTTCTACTATTGCAACAACTACTACTACGACGACTACACTACTATTGCTGCTGCTACTCGTACAAGTACTATTACTACTGCTACTACCACTATGCCTACTACTGCTACTACTACAGCTACTTCTACTACTACTACGACGACTACAACTACCCCTGCTACTACTACACTGCGACTACAGCTACTACTAGTAGAACTACTACAACCCCCACAACTACTACTATTATTACTACTACTAATACAACTGATGCTACTACCACTACTACTAATCCTACTGCAACTATTACTCCTCCTACTATGACTTCTACAACTACTAATACTACTACTACACCTTCGACTACTACTACTACTCCTACTGCTACTACATCTACTTCTAATACTATGACTATCACTATTCCAACAATAATTACTAGAAATTCTCCTTCTACAGCTACCAATATTGCTACTACTACTACTCCTATGACTACTCTATTACTTCTACTACCACTACCACTAATTCAACTATTACTACTACTCCTACTGCTACAACTACTGCTCCTACTACTACTACTATTACTACTACTTCTTCTATATCTACTACCACAACTGCTACTGCTACTTTTCCTACTACTACTCCTACTACTACTACTCTTGCTACTGCTTCTTCTATTACTATTACTTGTGCTACTACTACTATTATGACTACTAATTTTACCACTACTACTACTACAACTACTAGTACTACTACTGCTACCACTTCTCCCCCTACTACTATAACCACTACTATTATTATTACATCTCTAACTACTACTACTACTACTATTGCTACCACTTTGACTCCTACTCCTTCTATTACTACTACTACTACAACAACAACAACAACTACAACTACTACGACTTCTACTATTATAACTAATACTACTACTGCAACAACAACAACCATTGCTACTACTACAACTAGAACTGTTGCTACAACAACTATTACTACTACTCCTTCTACTACTACTACTACTACAACAACAACAACAACTATAACTACTACGACTTCTACTATTATAACTAATACTACTACTGCGACAACAACAACCATTGCTACTACTACAACTAGAACTGTTGCTACAACAACTATTACTACTACTCCAATTACTGCTACTACTACAACAACAACTACTATTACTACTACTACTATTATTACTACCACTACAACTTCTAATACTACTGCAAATACTACTATTACTACTAATGCAACTTGTGCTCCAACTGCTCCAATTACTACTAAAGCTATTACTGTTGCTGCTATTACTAGTACTACAACAACTACTACTATTGCTACTTGTACTACAACTACTCCTACTACTTCTACTACTTCAGTCATTTCAGCTACTACAGCTAATACTTCGATTGCTGCATGTAATACTACTACTACCACCACCACTACTACTAGGAGTACAACAACTACTACAATTACTACTATAGCTACTACTACTCCTCCTCCTCCTATTGCTAGTACTACTGCTAGTACTACTGCTACTACTACTCCTACTACTACTAATACTATGACTACTACTTCTACTACTACTGCTACTAGTACTTGTACTGCTGCTGCTGTTGCTGCTGCTGTTGCTGCTACTTCTACTACTACTACTTCTGTTACTACTACTACTACTATGACTATTACAACTATTACTGCTTCTCCTACGTCCACTACGGCAATTTCTGATCCTACTATTACAACTACTAATACTATTACTACTACTACTACTACTACTATACTAGTACTATAACAACAACACAACTACTACTACCTCCATTACTACTTCTACTATTACGACTACTACAATTGTTACTAATACAACTGCAACAACTATTACTACTACTTGTATTTCTGCTACCACAGTTATAATTATTAGTAATGTCACTACTACTGCTACTACAACTACTTCTTCTATAGATACTACTGCAACTTCTTCTACTAATGTTGCTACTACTATTATTGCTACTACCACCACTACTACTACTCCTCCTCCTCCTCCTCCTACTACTACTGCAACTACTACTACTTCTACTACTACTCCTCGTCCTCCTCCTACTACTACTACAACTGCCACTACTTTTGCTACTACTACTAGTACTACTACCACTATAACTACAACTTCTCTTAAGGCCACTGCTACTATGACTACAGCTATGCTACTACTACTTATACTACTGCTACTACTAATGCTACTACTACTACCGCTACAAGTTCTACTATTGGTACAACTGTTGCTGCTCTTACTGCTAATGATGCAAATATTTTTACTACGACAATAATAGCTGCTACTGTAACTAATTCAACTACTAATACTACAACTTCTACTACTACTTGTACTACTGCTATTGCTGCTACTACTACTACTTCTACAACAACTACTACTGCTACAATGGATGCTATAACTACTATTGCTACTGCTATTACTCCTACTACTACTACTACTTTTGTTGCTACTATTCCTATTACTACTACTATTATGACTTCTCCTACTACAACTACTTCTGCTGCTACTGCTGCTGCTACTACTACTATTATAACAACTACCACTACTACAACTTCAACTGCTACTCTGACTGTAACTACTATTATTGCTACTAATTATACTACTCTTACTTCCACTACTACAACTACTAATATGACTAGTAATACAACTACTACTGCTACTTCTACTACTACAGCAACTATGACGACTCCTGCTACTACTACTACTACAACTACAACAACTACTACTAGAATTACTATTATTCCTATAACTTCTTCTATTACTACTACTAGTACTACAGCTACTACTACTACCACTACTACTCCTCCTACTGTGACTACTACTACTACTACTACTATTACTACTACTAATGCTATGACTACTCCAATGACTACTACAACTACTCTTACTACTACTGCTGCTACTGCTCCTACTATGACAATTACTAGTCCCACTATAATTAATACAAATTCACCAACTACAACTACAAATACTGTTGCTACTACTTCTACACGTTCTACTACTACTACTACAATAACTACAACTACTACTACAACAACTACTGCTATTACCACTACTATGACTACTACTACTACTACTACTACTACTACTACTACTACTATTACTACTAATACAATTACACCAACAACAACAACTACTATTATTGCTACTACTATGACTACTACTATTGCTACTATTGCTACTCCTACTACTGCTGTTGCTGCTATGGCTGCTATGCCTACTACTACTACTGCTTCTACTAGTACTTACAAATACAACTGCCACAATGACTGCTACTACTAGTACTACTATAGCAACTACTGCTACTAGTATAATACTACAACTTCTACTGTTGTTGCCGCTACAACCAGTGCTACTATAACTACAGTAGCTGCGATTGCAACTACTACCACTACTTACTACTACAACAAACACAACTACTACTACTATGAGTATTACTACTGCTATTGTTGCGACAACAAGAACAACTTTTTCTGCTACTAATACTAGTACTACTGCTACTACTCCTACTACTACAACTGTAACTATTACTACTACTACTACTAGTGCTACTACTACTACTAATACTACTAATACTACTACCACTTGTACTGGTACTACTACTAGTACTATAATCACTACTCCTACTATTACTACTACGACTACTACAACCACAACAACTACTATAATTACTATTACGATAACCGCTACTACTATAATACTACTAATACCGCTACTACTACTACTACTACAACTACTACAACAATTACTACTATACTACTAGAACAATTATTGCTCTACTACAACTGTAACTATTACTACTACTACTACTAGTGCTACTACTACTACTACTAATACTACTATACTACTACCACTTGTACTGGTACTACTACTAGTACTATAATCACTACTCCTACTATTACTACTACGACTACTACAACCACAACAACTACTATAATTACTATTACGACAACCGCTACTACTATAATACTACTAATACCGCTACTACTACTACTACTACAACTACTACAACAATTACTACTATACTACTAGAACAATTATTGCTATTACTACCATAACTACTACTACTATAGTAACTATAACTACTATTATTACTAATACTACTATTATTACCACTACTACTACTTCTACTCTTGCTACTACTACTACTACTACTACTATTACTGCTACTACTTCTACTACTTCTACTGCTACTTCTTCTACTACTTGTATTACTAGTACTATTACTATAACTATTGCTATTACTACTACAGCTGCTGCTGCAGCTACTACTACTACTACAACAACAACAACAACTACTGCTGCTGCTACTACAACTACTACTGCTAATTCTACCACTAATGTTGCTACTCCTAATACAACTATTACTACTGATAATACTGCTACTTCTACTACTACAACAACTACTACTATTGCCGCTACTACTTCTACTACTGCTAAGCTTACTACTTATCCTAAAACTACTGCTATTGCTACTGCTACTATTGTTGCTACTATGCTACTTCTTCTACTATTACTAATATTTCCATAACTACTATTTTTACTACTACTACTACTGCTACTATGACTTCTCCCACTACAACTACTTCTGCTACTACTACTACAACTACTACTACTGCTACTAATACTACTACTGTTGCTACTTTTGCTACTACTACTACTACGACTAATATAACAACTTCTACTACTACTACTATCATTGCTATTACTCTTCCTACTGCAACTCGTACTACTATTATAACTACTATCACTGCTACTACTACAACTACTACGACTACAATAACTCCTGCTACTATTACTACAACCATTATTGTTGCAACTATTGCAGCTACTACTACTATTATTGCTACCTATATTATTATTGCTTCTACTACAACTTATACTATTACTCCTACTACTGCTCCTACTACTACTACTACAACTCCAACTACTAGTATGACTTCTATTACAACTGCTGCTACAATTGCTACTACTAATACTATAACTATTACAACTACTACTCCTACTCCTATTACTACTCTGACTACTACTACCATTATAATACTACTACTACTACTTTTTGCTATACTACTATTATAGAAACTAATACTACTACTAGAACTACAAATACTGCTACGACTTCTACAACTACTTCTACTGCTCCTAGCAATACTACTAGTACTACTACAATAATAACTACTACTACTACTATGACAACTACTACTACTATGCTATTACTACTACTACTACTCCTCCAACTACTCCAACTACTACCACTACTGCTAATACTGCTACTACTATTACTACTACTATTTCTAGAGTTACTACTACTACTACTACCTCTTCCATTACTTCTACTACTAGAACTATTGCTACTCCTACTACTATTAGAAGTAGTAGTAGTAGAAGTAGAAGTAGAAGTAGTAGTTGAAGTATATAGAGCAATAGTAGTTATTGTTGTAGAAGTTATAATGGTAGAAGTAGAAGTTGTATAAGTTGTAATGGTAGAAGTAGTAGTAGCAGTAGTGGTAGTAGTGGTGGCAATAGTAGTGCTTGAAGTAGAAGTAGTAGTTATAGCAGTAGTAATTGTGGTAGTAGTAGGAGCGGTAATGATAGTAGAAGCCATGGTAGTAGTAGTTGTTTTTGTTGTAGTGATAGTAGTATAAGTAGTAGTACTAGTTGTATTTGTAGTAAAAGTAGTACTTGTAGTTGTAGTAGCATTAGTAGTTGCAGTAGTAGCAGTAGTAATAGTAGTAATGATAGTAGTAGTAGTAGTAGTAGTAGCAGTAGCAAATCATAGTAGAAGTAGTAGAAGCAGTAGGAGTAGCAGTAGCAATTATAGTACTGGCAGTAGTAGTAGTTGTCCTTGTAGTAGTAGTAGGAGTGGGAGAAGTTGCAGTAGTAGATGTAGTAGTAGTAGCAATCATAATAGTAGTGGCAGTAATATTGGTAGCAGAAGTAGTGGTAGTAATAGCAGTCATAGTTGTGGTAGTAATAGTTATAGTAGTAGTGGTGGTAGTACTTACAGTGGTAGTAATTGTTATGGTAGTTGTAGCTGTAGTAGCAATAGTAGAACTATTCATGGTAGTAGTAATAGTAGTAGTACCAGTAGCAGCGGTAGTAGTGGCAGTAGCAGAAGTAGTAGTGTAGCAATAGTTGTAGTAGTACAAGATCTTGAGTAGTAGCAACCACAGAAGTAGTAGTAGCAGTAGAAGTAGTAGTAGTAGTAGGTAGAAGTGGTGGTTGTAGTAGTAGTAGTAATAGTAGTAGTAGAAGTAGTAGTAGTAGTAGTAGTGGTAGTTGTAGTAGTAGTAGTAGTAGTAGTAGGTGATGCAGCAGTAGTAGAAGTTGCAGCAACAGTAATAGTTGTATTAATAGTAGTAGTAGTTGTATTGGAGGTTGTAGCAATAGTTGCAATAGTAGCAGTTGTCGTAGCTCTAGTAGTATTACTAGCAATATTTGTAACAAAAGTAGTAGTAGTTGTAGAAGTAGTAGTACTAGTAGTAGCACTAGGAGAACTTGTTGTAGTTGTAGTAGTAGTAATAGGAGTAGTAGTAGTAGAAGAAGAAGGAGCAGTGGAAAAGTAATAGTTATAATGGTAGTAATAATAGTACTAGTTGTAGGAGTAGTAGTAGTAGCTATAGTGGCAATAGTAGTAATAGTAGCAGTAGTAGAAGTACTAGTAGTAGAAATAGTAGCAGTAGTAGTGATAGTAGCATTCATAGCAGTAGTGGCGGTAGTAACAATTGTAGCACCAGTAGCAGTAGTGACAGTAGTAGTGATAGTAATAGTAGTAGCAGTAGTATCAGTATTGCTAGTAGTGGTAGCAATAGCAGTAACAAAAGTAGTAGCAATAGTAGTTGTAGTAGTAGTAGTAAAAGTAGTAGTAGTAGCAGTAGTAGTAATAGTACTATTAGAAGAAGAAGTAGTAGTAGTAGTAGTAGAGTAAAAGTAGTAGTATACATAGTAGCAGAAGAAGAAGTAGTAGTAGTAGTTATTGTTGTAGTAGTCGTTGTAGTCATAGTGGTCATGGTAGTAGAAGCAGCAGTAGTAGTAGCAATAGTAGTAGTTGTAGCAGTAGTAATAGCAGTAATAGCAGTAGTAGTTCTTGCAATAGCAGTAGAAGTATTTATAGTAGTAGTAGTAATAGTAATAATAATAGTAGTTGCAAAAGATGTACCAGGATTAGCAGTATTTGTAGTCATGGCAATCGTAGTAGTAGCAGTAGTGGTAGTGTTATTAGTAGCCATGGAAGTAGTAGTGGTAGTGGTATTAGTAGAAGTAATAGTATCAGTAGCAAAAGTTGTAGTAGTGGTCATAGTAGCAAGAGTAGTAGTATTAGTAGTTACAATAGTAGTTATAGTAGTAGTAGAGGTAGGAGAAGTAGGATAGTAGCAATAGTAATAGTAGTATTAGTGGTTGTAGCAGCAATAGTAGTAGTAGGAGGTGTAGTAGTTAGTAGCAACTATAGTAGTAGTTCTGATAGTAGTCGTAGTAGTGGTAGTAGCAGCAAAAATAGTAGTTGTAGGAGTAACAATAGCTGTAGTAGTTATAGTAGTGGTCGTAGTAGTAGTGGTAGTAAGGTAGTGGTTGTTGTAGTTATAGTAGTAGTTATGGTAGCTGAAGCATTAGTAGTGGTTGTAGTAGTACTAGTGGTAGTAGTAATAGTGGTTGTAATGGTATTAGTAGTAGCTAAAGTAGTAGTAGCAGATGTAGTAGCGTCTATAGTAGTAGCAGTAGTAGTTGCAATAGTAGTAGTCACTGTAGTAGTAGTTCTTGTTGTTGTTGTATGTGAAGTAGTACTAGTGCCAGTAGTAGTAATAGTAGTAGTAGTAGTAGTAGTAGTAGTAGCAGCAGTAGCAGCACCAGTAGCAATAGTAGTAATAGTAGCAAGAGTGGTAGAAGTAGTAGTAGTTGGGGTAGAAATAGTGGCAATAGTAGTTGTGGTTGAACATATACTAGTAACAGTAGCAGTTGTCATAGCAGAAGTTATTTGAGTAGTAGTAGTAGTAGTAGTATTAGTAGGAGTGTAGTAGTTGTTGTAGTAGTAGGAGTAGCAGTAGTACAAGTAGTAATAGGAGTCGAAGTGGTAGGATTGTTATCGTAGAAGTAGTGGTAGTCGTTGTTGTAGTAGTAATAGTAGTAGTAGTGGTAGTGGTAGTGGTAGTTATAGTAGCAACAGGTGTAGTAGTAGTAGTAGTTGTTGTTGTTGTTGTTGTAGTAGTAGTAGTAGTATTAGTAGTATTAGAAGTAGTGGTAGCAGTAGGAGTTGTTGTCTTAGCAATAGTAGTTGTAGGAGTAGATTTAGAAATAGTGATAGTAGCAGTAGTAATAGTCATAGTAGTAGTATTCATTGTAGTAGTAGTAGTAGTAGCAATAGTAGTAGTAGTAGTTGAAGGAGTAGTTGTAGTAGTAGTAGTATTAGAAGTAGTCGTAGCTGTAGGAGTAGTAGTCATAGCAATTGGATATATAGTAGTAGTTTAAGAAGTAATGATTGGTGCAGTAGTAGGAGTAGTTGTCATAGCAATTGGAGTTGTAGTAGTAGTAGTTTTTGCTATTGTAGCAATAGTAGTAATAGCAGTCGTAGTAGAAATAGTAGTAGCTATAGTAGTAGGAGCAGCAGCAGCAGCAAAAATAGGAGTAGGAGTAATAGTAGTAGTAATAATAGTCATAGTAATAGTGGGGTAGCAGTAGCAGCAGCAATAGTAGTAGCTACAGTAGTAGGAGTAGTAGTAGCATAGTAGTAACAACAGCAGTAGTAGCAGTAACGATAGTAGCAGTTATCATTTTTTAAGTAGTAGTTATCGCAAGAGTTGTAGTAGTAAGACTAGTAGAAGTAGTAGTAGTAGCAACAGTAGTAGTATTTGGAGTACAAGTAACAATAGTAGTAGTGGTAGTAGCAGTAATAGTAGTAGAAGAAGTAGCAGCAATAGTAGTAAGAGTAGTAGTAGTAGCTATTGTTGTAATAGTTGTTGTTGTAGTAGTAGTAGTAGTAGTAGTAGTAGTAGTAGTAGTAGTAGCAATAGTAGCAATAGTAGCAATAGCAGTAGTAGTAGTAATAGAATCAGTAGCCAAAGTAGCAGTAGTAGAAGTAGCTATAGTTGTAGTAGAAGTAGTAGTTGTAGTAGTAGTAGTGGTAGTAGTAGTTGTCATAGTTGTAGTAGTAATAGTAGTTGTAGTTGTTGTAGTTGCAATTGCTATTATAGTAGTAGTAGGAGGAGTTGTAGCAGTGGTAGTAGCAGTAGGAGTCATAGTATTAGTAGTCGGAGGAGTAATAGTTGCAAAAGTAGTAGAAACTAGAGTAGTAGTAGTATAAGTTGAAGTAGTAGCAGTGGTAATAGTAGTAGGAGTGGTAGTTGTAGCAATTATAGTTGTAGTAGAAGTAGCAATAGTACTAGCAGGAGTAGTAGTAGTAGTCACCATGTTACTACTTGTGGTAGTTATTGTAGTAGTAATAGTTATAGCCGGAGTCGTAGTAGTAGCAGCAGGAGTAGTAGTGGTAGAAATAGTAGTAGTACTTGTAATAGCAGTAGTAGTAGAAATAGTAGTAGCAATAGTATTAGTAGTAGAAGTCACCATAGTAGTAGTGGTGGTAGTAGTAGTAGTAGTAATAGTAGTAGTAGTAATCGTAGTAGTAGTAGTAACCGTAGTAGTTGTTGTAGTAGTAGTAGCAGTAGAAGTAGCAGCAAAAGTTGTAGTAATAGTCATAGAAATAGTACTTGTAGTAGTATTTATTATTGTTGATGTTGTGGTAGTAGTTGTAGAGTTACTAGTATTACTATTAGTAGTAGTAGTAGTAGTAGTAGCAGTAGCAGTAATTATAGTGGTAGTAGTAGTAGGAGAAGTAGAGGTAGTAGTAGTAGGAGTAGTAGTGCTAGTAGTAGTAGTAGAAGTAGAAGTAGCAATAGTTATAGTTGTAGTAGTAGTAGTAGTAATAGTCGTAGTAGGAGCAGTAGTTGTAGTAGTAGTAGCAGTAGTAGAATTAGTAGTAGCGATGGTAGTAGTTGTTCAAGTAGCAGTAGTCATAGTAGCAATAGAAGTAGTAATTTGAGTAGCAGGAGTAGTAGTTATCATCGTAGTAAAAGTAAAAGTTGTAGTAGGAGTATTAGGATATGTTGTAGTAGCAGTAATAGTAGTAGTAGTTGTTTTCGTAGTAGTTGAAGTAGTATTAGTAGTAGTAGTAGTAGCAAAAGAAATAGTAGCAGAAGTAGCTGCAGCAACGGTGGTAGTAGTAGTAGCAGTAGTCATAGTAGTGTTAGCAACAATAGTTGTAATAGTAGTGGTAGTAGTAGTAGTTCCAGTAAAAGTAGCAGCGGTAGTAGTAGAAGTAGAAGTAGTGGAAGTTGCAGCAGCAATAGTAGTAGTAGTAGCAGCAGCAGTAGTAGTTGTGGTAGTAATAGTAGTTATCACCATAGCAGTAGTAGTAGAAGTTGCCGAAGCACCTGCAATAGCATTAGTGACGGTAGTTGAATTACTAATAGTAGTAGTTTTAAGTGTAGTAGTAGCAGGAGTCGCAGTAGTAGTACTAGTAGTAGTAATAGTAGTAGTAGCAGTAGTAGTAGAAGTAGTAATAACAGCAGTGGTAGTAGTAGTAGCCGTAGTAGTAGTTGTTGTTGTAGTAGTAGTAGCAGAAGTAGTAGCAGTAGTACTAGTAAAAGTTGTAGTAGAAGTAGTAGCAGTAGTAGTAGCAGTAGTAGTAACAATAGTAGTAAAAATAGCAGTATGAGCAGTAGTAGCAGCAACAGTAGTATTATTAGAAGTAGCAAGAGTCTTGATAGAAATAGTAGTAACAGCAGCAGTAGCAATAGTATTAGTAAGAGTGTTAGTAGTAGTAGCTATAGCAACAACAATAGTATTAGTAGTAGTAGTCACAGTTGTAGTGCTAGTAGTAGTTATAGCAATAGTATTTGCAGTAGCAGCACTAGTAGAAGGAGCATTAGTAGAAGTAGCAGTAGTAGTGGTCGTAGTAGCAGCAATAGAGGCTGTTATAGTTGTAGTTGTAGTCATAGTAGCATTAGTAGTATCAGCAGCAGCAGTAGTACTGGTCATGGTAGTTGTAGTAGTAGTAATAGTAATAGACATAGTAGTAGTAGTAGTAATAATAGTAGGTGTAAGAAGTAGAAGCAACAACAGTAGTAATAAAAGTAGTAGTAGTAATAGCAGCAACAGTAGTAGAAGCAGAAGCAGTAGTAATAAAAGTAATAGTAGAAGTAGTAGTAGTGGTTGCTGTAGTAGTCGTAGTAGTACTAGTAGAAGTAGTAGTAGTCGTAGTAGCAGTAGTAGAAGTAGTAGCAATAGTACTAGTAGTAGAAGCAGTAGCCATAGTAGTAGTAGTTATTGTAGTACAAGTAGTAGTTGTAGTAGTAGTAGTGGTAGTAGTAGTTGTAGTAGTTGTGGTAGTACTAGTAGTAGTAGTAGTCGTAGTTGCAGTAGTTGTAGTATAGTAGGAGTAGTAGTAGGAGTTGCAGCAGCAATAATAGTAGGAGTTGGAGTAGTCGTAGTAGGTGTCGTGGTGTAAGTAGTCGAAGTATTAGTAGTTGCAAAAGTAGTAGAAGATGGAGAAGTAGTATTAGAAGTAGAAGTTGTAGTAGTAGTAGCATTAGTAGTAGTGGTAGGAGTGGTAGTCACAACAATTGGAGTTGTAGTAGAAATAACAATAATAGTAGTAGGAGGAGGAGGAGGAGGAGTAGTCACCATGGTAGTAGTTGTGGTAGTAGTTATAGTAGCAATAGTTGCAGCAGGAGTAGTTGTAGTGGTACTAGCAGGAGTAGTTGTGGTTGAAATAGTAGTAATAGTAATAGTAGTAGTAGTATAAATTGTAGTAGCTTTAGTATTAGTAGTAGAAGTCACCGTAGTAGGAGTAGTAGTAGTAATAGTAGTAGTAATAGTAGTAGCCGTAATAGTAGTAGTAATAGTAGTAGTAGTAGTAGCAGCAGTAGTAGTAGTAGTCGTAGTAGTAGTAGTAGTAGCAATAGTAGTTGTAGTAGTAGCAGCAGTAGTACTAGTAGCAGCAATAGAAGTAGCGGCTGAAGTAGTAGTAGTCATAGAAATAGTAGTTGTTGTAGTATTTGTTGTTGTTGATGTTGTGGTAGTAAAAGTGGTTGTGCTAGTAGTAGTAATAGTAGTAATAGTAGTTTTTGTAGGAGGAGGTGGAGGAAGAGTAGTCATTGTGGTAGTAGTTGTGGTAGTAGTTATAGTAGCAATAGTTGTAGCAGGAGTAGTTGTAGTGGTACTAGCAGGAGTAGTAGTGGTAGAAATAGTAGTAGTAGTAATAGTATTAGTAGTATAAATTGTAGTAGCTTTCGTATTAGTAGTAGAGGTCACCGTAGTAGGAGGAGTAGTAGTAATAGTAGTAGTAGTAGTAGTAGTAGTAGTAGTAGTAGCAATAGTAGTTGTAGTAGTAGCAGTAGTAGTACTAGCAGCAACAGTAGAAGTAGCGGCTGAAGTAGTGTAGTCAGAGAAATAGTAGTTGTAGTATTTGTTGTTGTTGATGTTGTGGTAGTAAAAGTGGTAGTACTAGCATTAGTAATAGTAGTTTTTGTAGTAGTTTTAGTAGTAATAGTAGTAGAAGTAGTAGTAGTAGTAGTAGTAGTATTAATAGTAGTAGTAGTGGTAGGAGTCGTCGAAGCAGTAGTAGTTGTAGCAGTAATAGCAGTAATAGTTTTAGTAGTAGGAGGAGGAGTAGTAGTAGTAGAAGCAGTAGTAGTTGTAGTAGCCATAGCAGTAGTAGAAGTAGTAGTTGTAGTAGTAATAGCAGTAGTTGTCGCAGTAGTTACAGCAACAGTAGCAGTAGCAATTGTAGTAGTTGTAGTAGCAGTAATCGTAGGTGCAGTAGTAGTAGTAGTAGAGGCAATAGGTGTCAAAGTTGCAGTAGTATTAGTTCTAGCAGTGGTAGTAGTAGAAGTAGTAGCAGCAACAGTAGTAGTAGTGGTGGTAGTAGTAATTGTCGTAGTACTAGTAGTAGTAGTAGTAGTTGTTGTTGTTGTTGTAGTAGTAGTAACTGTAGTTGTAGTAGTAGTTGTAGTAGCAGCAGTAGTAGTAGTAGTAGTAGTAGCCTCTGTAGTAGTAGTAGTAGTAGCAGCCTCTGTAGTAGTAGTAGTAATAGTAACTGTTGTTGTAGTAGTAGTTGTAGTAATAGTAGTGGTGGTGGTAATAGTAATAGCGGTAGTTATGTAAGTAGGAATAGTAGCAGTAGAAATAGTAGTAGAAGAGGTAACAACAGCTGTGGCAACAACAATAGTATTAGTAGTAGTTGTTGTAGCAGCAGTAGCATCAACATTAGTTGTAGTAGTACTACTAGTAGTAGTAGTGAAAGTTGTTTGTTGTTGTTGTTGTTGTATTAGTAGTAGTAGTAGTCATAGTAGCAGTAGTAGCAATAATGTTAGTACTTATTGTCGTAGTAGTAGTCATAGTAGGAGTTGTAGTAGTAGCTATAGAAGTAATTATAGCAGAAGCTGTAATAGAAGTAGTGATAGTAGTTGTAGGACTGGAAGTAGTAGTAGTATCAGAAGTAGCAGTAGTAGAAGTCATAGTTGTAGTCGTAGCAATAGCAGCAGTAGCAGTAGGAGCTATAATTGTAGTATTAGTAGTAGTAGTAATCGAGGTAGTAGTATTAGTACTTGTTATAGTAGAAGTCACAATTGTAGAAGTAGTAGTAGTAGAAGAGACAATAGTACTAAGTAGCAATAGCAGTTGAAGTAATAGTAGTTCAAGTAGTAGCAATAGCAATAGTTATTGTCGTAATAGAAGTATTAGTAGCATTAGCAGCAAGAGCAGCATTAGTTGTAGAAGTAGTGTGGCAAAAGTAGTAGTAGTCGTAGGAGTAGAAGTAGTACTAGTAAAATAGTAGAACTCGCAGTAGTAGTTGTAGTAGTAGTACGAGTAGTTATTGTAGTAGTGGTTGTTGTAATAGTAGCAGTAGCAGCATTAGTTGTAGTAGTAGCAAAGGAAGAAGTAGTAGTAGTAGAAGAAGTTGCGATGGTATTTGAAATAATAATATTTGCAGTAGCAGTAGTAGTAGAAGCAGTAGTAGCAGTAGCAACAACACTAGTAGTAGTAGTAGAAGAAGTAGAAGTAGCAGTTGTAGTACAAGTAGTTGCAATAGTAGTAGTAGTTGCAAAAGTAATGGTAGTACTAATCATAGTGTTAGTGGTAGTAGGAGTAGTAGTGGTAGCAGTAGGTATAGTAGTAGCTGTAGGAGTAGCAGTAGAAGTAGCTGTAGTAGTAGTAGAAGGTGGTGGAGTTGTTGCAGAGTAGTAGTTGTTGCAGCAGTAGTAGTAGTAGTTGCCATAGTGGCAGTAGTAGTAGTTATTCTTGTAATAGTGATAGGACTAGTTGTATCTAGATTATTATTAGTAGTAGTAGTAGAAGTAGTAGTAGTAGTAGTAGCAGTAGTAGCAGTAGTAGTAGGTGCAGCCATAGTAGTAATTGTAGTTGTAGTAGTAGTAGTTGTAGTAGTAGTAGTTGTAGTAGTAGAAGTAGTAGTAGCAATAGTAGAAGCAGTAGTAGTAATATTAGTTGTAGTAGTAGTTGTTTTTGTTGTAGCAGTAGTATTAGTAGGACAAGGAGGAGGAGTAGTAGTAGCTATAGTGGTAGTTCCAGTAGTAATAGTAGTAGTAGTAGCAGCAGTCATAGTAGTAGCAGTATTAAAAGTAGTATTAGTAGTAGTGGTAGTAGAAGTAGTAGAGTAGTAGTTGTAGTATTAGTAGCTGTAGTAGGAGAGTTTGTTATAACTGTAGTATTAGTAGTAATAGTCATTGTAGTTGTAACAATAGTAGGAGTAGTAGTTGTGGTCATAGGAGTAGTAGTATTGGTAGTAGTAGCGATAGTAGAAGTAGTAGTAGTAGCTGAAGTAGTAGTGGTAGTAGTGGTGGTAGTGTAGTAGTCGTAGTAGTAGTGGTAGTCGCAGTAGTAGTAGTTGTTCAAGTAGTAGTAGTGGCAGAAGTAGTCATTGTAATAGTAATAGAAGTAGCAATGGCAGAAGTCATTGTAGGCATAGTAGTAGTAGTAGTAGTAGTAGTGGCAGAAGCAATCATTGTAATAGTAGTAGTAGTTGCTGCGGCAGAAGTCATCGTAGGCGTAGCAGTAGTTGTAGTAATAGTGATTGTAGTAGCAAAAGTAGTACTAGTAGTAGTGTTAGTAGAAATAGTAGTAGTATCGGTAGTTGAAGTAGTAGCCGTAGTAGTAGTAGTAGTAGTAGTAGTAGTTGCAGTTGTAGTACTACTAGTAGTAGTCATAAAAGTTGTAGTAGTAATCATAGCAGTAATAGCTGGAGTAATAGTAGTAGCAGTCATCATAGTAGCAGTTGTTGTAGTTGTAGTAGTAGTAGTTATTGTTGTAGCAGTAGAGGTAGCTATAGTAATAGTAGTAGTAGTAGGAATAGCAGTAGCGGTTGTTGTAGTATTAGTAGTATTAGCAGTAGTTGCCATATTTGTACTAGTAGTTACCGCCGCAGCCGTAGTAGCAGTAGTAGAAGTTGTAATAGTAATAGTCATAGTTGTAGTAGTAGCTAGAGTAGTAGTAGTTGTGGTGGTAGTAGTAGCAGCAGTAGTAGCAGCAGTAGTAGTTAGAGTAGTAGTAGTGCTAGTATTAGTAGTTGTACTCGAAGTAGTAATAGTTGTTGTAGTAGTAGGAGTAGTAGTGACAATGGAATTAGTACTACTAGTAGTAGAAGTAGTAGAATAGTAGTAGTAGTAGTAGTAGTAGTAGTATTCGCAGTTGTAGTTTCACAATTAGCAGTTGTGGTAGTAGTAGTAGTGTAGTATCGGTAGTAGTAGCGATACACATAGTTGTAGCAGTTGTAGGAGTAGAAGTAGTGTTGGTAGTTGTAGTAATAGGAGTAGTAGTATTGGTAGTAGTAGCGATAGTAGAAGTAGTAATAGTAGTTGAAGTAGTAGTGGTAGTAGTCATAGTAGTGTAGTAGTAGTAGCAGCAGTAGTAGTAGGAGTTGTAGTAGTAGTAGTAGTTGTTGAAGTAGTAGTTGTGGCAGAAGTAGCCATTGTAATAGTAGTCATAGGACCAATGGCAGAAGTCATCGTAGATGTAGTAGTAATAGTAGTAATAGTAATTGTAGTAATAAAAGCAGTACTAGTAGTAGTATTAGTAGAAGTAGCAGTAGTAGCGGTAGTTGAAGTAGTTGTAGTACTAGTAGTAGTAGTAGCAGTAGTAGTTGTCGTATTAACAGTAGTAGTTGTAGAAGTTGTAGTAGTAATCGTAGTAGTAGTAGTAGTAGCTGGAGTAACAGCAGTAGCAGTTGTCGTCGTAGTCATAGTTGTTGTTGTAGTAACAGTTGTAGTTGTTGTAGTAGTAGTTGTTGTAGTAGAAGTAACAGTAATAGTAATTGTAGTAGTTGTAATAGAAGTAGCAGTAGTGGTAGTTGTGGTAGCAGTAGTTGTTGTTGTAGTATAAGTAGTACTAGTAGTAGTTGTCGTAGTAGTACTAATAGTTGCCGCTGCGGCTGTAGTAGCAGTCGTAGAAGTTGTAATAGTCATAGTAGTAGCTGGAGTAGTATAAGTAGGTGTTGTGGTAGTAGTAGAAGCAGCAGTAGTAGTACTACTACTAGTAGTAGTAGAAGTAGTAGTAGTAGCGGTAGTAGTTGGAGTAGTAGTAGTATTAGTAGTAGTACTTGAAGTAGTAACAGTTGTTGTTGTAGTAGGAGTCATAGTAACATTGTAATTAGTAGTAGCGGTAGTAGAAGTAGTAGAGTAGTAGTAGGAGTAGTAGTCGCAGTGGTATTAGTGGTCGTAGTTTGGCAATTAGTAATAGTGGTACTAGAAGTAGTAGAGTAGTATCAGTAGTAGTAGTAGTGATAGCCATAGTAGTAGTAGCAGTTGTAGGAGTAGTAGTAGTATTAGAAGTTGTAATAGTTGTAGTAGGAGGAGTAGTAGTTGCAATAGGAGTAGTAGTAGTGGTAGTAGGAGTAGTAGTATTATTTGTAGTACTAATAGTCGTAGTGTTAGGAGCAATAATAATTCTAGTAGTGGTTGCTATAGTCATAGTGTAGCAGTATTGTTAGTAGTAGTACTAGTAGTAGTAGTCATAGTAGTCGTAGTAGCAGGTGGTGTTGTAATCGCAGCAGTAGTAGCAGCAGCAGCAGTAGTAGTCATAGTAGTAGTAGTAGTTGTAGTAGTAGTAGGAGTAGTGGTGGTAGTAGTAGTATGAGTAGCTGCAACAACGGTAGTAGTAGTCATAGGAGCAGTAGTAGCAGCAGCAGTAGAAGTTGTTAGAGTAGTAGTAGTCATAGTAGCAGTAGCTACAGTAGTAGTAATATTAGTTGTATTAGTGACAGTAGTATTCGTAGTAGTAGCAGAAGTTGTAGTTGTAGGAGAATTGGTTGCAGTAGTAGTAGTATTACCAATAGTAGCAACAACAGTATTTGTAGTAGCAACAGTAGCAGCAGTAGCTATATTTGTAGTAGTAGCAACAGCAGTAGTAGCAGTAGTAGTAGAAGCAACAGTTGAAGTAGCAATAGTAGTAGTAGTAGGATAAGTAGTAGGAGTTGTAATAGTAGTCGTGGAAGTGGTAGTGACAGTAGTAGTAGTGGCAATAGAGGTAGAAGTAGCAGTGGCAGTAGCAGGAGTTGTAGAAGTTGTAGTAGTAGCTATAGCAGTAATAGTAGTAGTGGTAGTTGTCCTAGCTACTGCAGTAGTGGAAGTAGGTGTACTAGCAGTAGTAGAAGTAGTAGTAGTAGTACTAGCGGATGTAGCAGTAATAGTTCTAGTAGCAGTAGTGGTAGTAGTAGTAGTAGTGGTAGCAAAAGTTGCAACAATAGCAGTGGTAGTGGTAGTTGTAGTTGTAGTAGCAGTAGTAGTAGGAGCAGTAGTAGCGATGGTAGAAGTAATAGTTGTAGCAGTAACAATAGTAGTCATAGTATTAGTCCTAGTAATGGTAGTAGTTGAAGTAGCAGCCTCAGTAGTAGTACTAGTAGTAGTATTAATAGTAGCCACAGTAGCAATACTAGTAGTAGTCGTTGTAGTAATTGTAGTACTAGTAGTAGTAGTAGTAGTTGTTGTTGTAGTAGTAACTGTAATAGTGGTAGTTGTTCAAGCAGTAGTAGTAGCAGCATGAGTAGTAGTTGCAGAAGTTGTAGCGGCAGTAGTAGCAGTAGTAGTTGTTATAACAATAGAAGTCGTAGTAGTAGTTGTTGTAGCAGTAGCAGCGGCTGCAACAGTAGTGCGACTAGTAGTAGTAGTAATAGTTGTTGTTGTTGTAGTAGTAGATGTGATAGTAGTAGAATTAGTCAAAGTAGCTGTAGTGGCAATAATATTAGTTGTAGCAGCTGTTGTAGTTGTTGTAGTAGTAGTAGCAGCAGAAATAATAGTAGCAGAAGCCATAATAGTGGTAGTAATAGTAGTTGTTGGAGTAGAAGTAGAAGTAGCAGGAGAAGTAGCAGTATTAGAAGTAGTAGTATTAGTAGTAGCAATAACAGAAGTAGCAGTAGGAGCAGTTGTAGTAGTAGTAATAATAGTAGGAGTAGTCATAGTGGTACCCGTTGTAGCAGTAAAAACAGTTGTTGAAGCAGCAGCAGTAGTAGTAGTAGCAATAGTAGTAGTAATAGCAGTAGTAGTAGCAGTTATTGTCATATTAGAAGTATTTGTAGGGAAAGCAGTAAGACCAGCAGCAGTTTTAGCAATAGTAGAAGTATCAGCAGTAGTAGCAGCAGCAGTAATAGTAGTAAAAGTAGTAGTAGAAGTAGAAGTAGTCATTGTAGCAGTGGCAGTAGGAGAAGTTATTATGGTAGTAGAACTACTAGTAGTAGGAGAAGTAGTGGCATTAGTAGTAGTAGTCATAGGAGTAGTGGTGGTGGTAGTAGTAGAAGTAGTAGGAGTAGTTGTAGTAGTAGTGGTAGTAGAAGTAATAAGCAGTAGCAGCATTAGTAGTAATAGTAGCCGTAGTACTAGAAGTAGTAGTAGCCGTAGTAGTGGTATTAGTGATAGTAATAGTTGTAGTTTGAGAAGCAGTAATAGTAGTAGTAGTAGTAGTTGTTGTTGTTGTTGTAGGAGCAGTAGTAGTAAATGTAGATGTTATAATAGTTGCAATAGTAGTAGTAGTAGTGGTAGTAGTAGTGGAAGTAGTAATAGTAGAATTAGTAGTAGTGGCGGTAAATGTAGTAGAGTAGTAGTAGGAGTAATGGTAATAGTTGCAATATTAGTAGTTGTAGTTGGAGAACTTTTGGTAATTGTCATAGGAGTAGTAACAGTCATAGTAGCAGCAGCAGTAGTAGTAGTAGCAAGAGTATTTGTCGAAGTAGTAGTAGGATTAGTAGTAGTAGTAGTAGTAGTAGTCGTAGTAGTAGTAGTAATCGAAGCAGTTGTAGTAGTAGTAGTAATGGTAGCAGTTGTAGTAGGAGTGCTAGGAGTACTTGTATTAGTAATTATAGCAGCAGTAGTAGTAGTACTAAAAGCTGTATTAGTAAAAGTAGCAGTAGTATTAGTATTAGTAGCAGCAGCAGTAGTAGTAGCAGTAGTAGTTGTAGTACTAGTAATAGTAGCAACAGTTGCAGTACTAGCAGCATCAGTAGCATAGCACTGGTAGCAGTAGCAGTAGTAGTAGTTGTTGTTCTATGTGCTATAGTCATAGTCATAGTATTAACAGTAGTTGTTGTTGTTGTAGAAGTAATAGTAGTACTAGTACCAGTAGTAGTAGTAGAGGTAGCTATAATAGTAGTACTTGTAATAGTAGTTATTGTAGTAGTCATAAATGTAGCAATAGTACTAGTAGTTGTAGTTATAGTAGTAGTGTAGTAGAAGAAGTAGTAGCAGTAGCATTAGAGGTAGTAGTAGTAGTACTAGTATTAGAACTAGTAGTAGCAGTAGTAGTAGTAGTTGTAGTAGTAGCAATAGGATTAGTGGTAGAGGTCGTAGTAGATGTATTAGCAGAAGAAGTAGTAGTAGAGGTTATTGTTGTTGTTGTTGTAGTAGTAGTAGTAGCAACAACAACAACAACAACCGTAGTAGTAATCGCAGCAGTAGTTGTAGTAATAGTTGTAGAAGTTGTAGTAGTAGTAGGACTTGTAGTAGTAGCAATAGGAATAGTAGCAGTTGTTGTAATAGTAATAGTAGTAGTGGTGGTGGTAGTAATAGTACAAAAAGAAAGTAGTTGTAGTAGTCATAATAGTAGTAGCAGTAACAGTTGTAGTAGTAGTAGTAGTAGTA
>RXID01014208.1:206924-272511 GCA_005019695.1 Trichopus zeylanicus subsp. travancoricus
AGAAGTCAGTGTAGTAGTAGTAGAAGTAGTACCCGAAACAGAGTAGGAGTAATAGAAGTAGCAGCAGTAGTTGTAGTAGTTGTTGGAATAGTAGTAGTAGTAGTATTACAAGCCGGAATAGGGGTAATAGTTGTTGAATTAGTTGTAATAGTAGTAGTAGCTCCAGCAGTAGGTGTAGTAGTAGTTGTAGTAGTATTATTAGCAGAAGTTGTAGTAGGAATGGTAGTAGGAGTAGGAGTTGGTCTAGGGACAATAGTAATAGTACTATTAGTAGTGGCAGTAGTAGTAGTAGCAGTAATAGCAGTACTTGTAGTTGAAGTAATAGTAGTTGTTGTTGTAGCTTTAGTAGTGGTAGTAGTATTTATAGTAGATGTAGTAACCATAGAAGTAGTACAGGTAGTAGTAGGAGTAGCTGTAGTAGTCATATGAGTAGTAGCAGTAGCAGTTGTTGTTGTTGTTGTTGTTGTTGTTGTAGTAGTAGTAGTAATAGTATTAGTAGTTGTAGTAGTAGTAGTAGTATGAGTAGTAGTTGTAGTAGTAGTAGTAGTTGAAGTCATAGTAGTAGTATTGATAGTAGTAGCAGCAGCAGGAGTAGTAGTAGCAGTAGTAGTAGTAGAAGTAGTAGTAGTTGTTGTTGTAGTAGTTTGAGTAACAGTAGCAACAACAGTAGCATAAGTAATAATAGTAGTAGTTGAAGTAGTAGTAGTAATCGTATTATCAATACCAGTTGTTGTAGTAGTAGTAGTTGTTGTAGTAGTACTAGTAGCAGTATTAGTAGAAGTAGTAGTGGTAGTAGTAGTCATATTATCAATAACAGTTGTTGCAGTAGTTGTAGTGGTTGCTGCAGTAGTACTAGTAGCATTAATAGTAGTAGTAGGAGTAGTAGTAGTAGTAGTAGTTGTTGTTGTTGTTGTTGTAGTAGTAGGAGGAGGAGTAGTAGTAATAGGAGTAGGTGTAGTAGTATTAATAGTCCTAGTAGTAGTTGTTGTAGTAGTAGTAGTAGTAGTAGTAGTAACGGTAGTTGCATTAGTAGTAGCAGCAGTAGCAGCATTAGTAATAGCTGACATTATAGAAGTAGTCACAGTAGTTGCAGTAGCGATAGTAGGAGTTGGAGTAGTAGTAGTTGTGGCAGTAGCAGTCGTAGTCGCAGTAGAAGCAGAATTAACTATAGTAGTAGCAGTAGTAGTTGCAATAGGAGTAGTTGTTGGAGTAGAAGTACGAATAGTAGTAGTGGTGGGGGTAAGAGTAGTCATAGTTGCAATAATAGTAGTAGTATTTGTTGTTGTTGTTGCAGTAGTAGTAGGAGTGGTATTTGTAGTAGTAGTAGTAGTAGTTGGAGCTGTTGTAGTTGTGGCAGTAGTAGTAGTTGTTGTAGTAGTGCAGTGGCAGTTATAGTAGTTTCAATAGCAGTAGTTGTAGCAGCTGTAGTAGTTGTTGTTGTACCATTAGTAGTAGCAGTAACAATGGTAGTTGCAATAATAGTAGCAGCACTACTAGTAGTAGTAGGAGTAGAAGTACTAATAGTAGTAGTAGTGGTGGTAAGAGTAGTCATCATCGCAATAATACTAGTAGTAGTAGTAGTCGTAGTGGTATTAGTATAAGTAGTATTAGTAGTAACAAGAGTAATAGTAGCAGCAGAAATAGTTGGAGCAGTAGCAGTAGAAGTACTAGCAGTCGCAGTAGTAGTTGCAGTAGTAGCAACAGTAGTTGTAGTGGTAGTAGTAGCAATAGCAGCAGTAATTGGACTAGTGGTAGCTGTAGCAGTTGTAATAGTAGTAGGAGGAGTAGGAGGAGTAGAAGTAGTAGTAGCAAAGTAGTAGTAGCGACAGTAGGGGGAGTAGTACTAGTACTTGTAGTCGTAGTTGTAATAGTAGCAGTAGTAGTAGCAGCAGTAGTGGCAGTAGTTGTAGTAGCAATAGTCACAGTTGTAGTAGCAGTAGTGGTAGTGACAGTCATAGTAGCAGTAGAATTAGTATTAGCTGTAGTAGTAGCAGTAGTAGCAGCAATGGTATTAGTAGTATTAGTATTGGTAGCTGTACCGGTAGTAGTTGCGGAAGAAGATGCGATAGCAATTGTAGTAGTAGTAGCCATAGTAGCAGTAGTAGTAGCAGTTGTGGTAGTCACAATAGCAGTAATTGTAGAAGCAGCAATTGTTGTTGTAGCAGTAGCAGTAGTTGTACCAGTAGTAGTAGTAGTTGCTGTAATACTAGCGACGCTTGTAGTAGCTGTAGGAGAAGTAGTACTAATAGTAGTAGTAGTGGTGGTAAGAGTAGTTGTAGCGACAACAATAGTTGGAGTCGTAGTAGTAGTGTTAGTAGTAGTGGCAGTATTTGTAGTAGCAATAGCAGTAGTAATTGGACTAGTAGTTGCTACAGTAGTTGTAATATCAGTTGTAGTAGTAGTAGTAGTGGCAGTACTAATTGTAGTAGAAGTAAAATTAGCTATAATAGAGTAACAATAGTAGTAGTAGTAGTAGTAGCAGCATCAGAATTAGTACAAGTAATCATTTAGTAGCAGCAGTAGTAGGAGTAGTAATAGTAGCAGACGTTGTAGTATCAGTACTGTAGTAGAAGGAGCAGTAGTTGTGACAGTAGTGGTAGTAGTAAGAGAAGTAGTAGAAGTAGCAATAGCCGTAGTCATAGTCATAGTAGTAGCAGTTGTAGCAATGGTCAAAGTGGTAGTAGCACTAGTAACAGTAGTAATAGTTGTAGTTATAGCTGTAGTAGTAGCTATAATAGTGTCAGTAGTATTAGTAGTAGTAGTAGTAGTAGTAGCAACATAAGTAGTTCCAGTTGTAGTAGCTGTAGTAGTAGTAGTGGCAGTATTAGTAGCATCATTACCAGCATTATTAGCAATAATAACAGCAACGACAATTGGAGGAGGAGAAGGAGTAGTACTAGCAATAGTAGCAGTAGTAGTACTTACTATAGCAATAGTAATAGTAGGAATACTTGTGGCGTTAGCTGTAGCTATTGTAGTAGCAGTAGTAATAGTATTAGCTGTAGTAGTAGTAGTAATAATAGAAGAAGTGGTACTAGCAGGTGTAGTTGTAGTAGCAGTAGGAATACTTGTGGCATTAGCTATAGCTGTTGTAGTAGCAGTTGTAGTAGTTGTAGCAGTAATAGAAAAAGTAGTACTAGCAGTAGTAGTAGTAGCAATAGTAGTAGTTGTTGTAGTCCAAGTAGTAGTTATTGTAGTAGTAGGAGTAGTAGCAGTAGCAGAAGTGGCGATAGTTGTATTAGTAATAGTAGTAGTAGTAGCAGTAGTAGTGGCAGTAGTAGTAGTATTAGCTGTAGTAGAAATAATAGCAGTAGTAATTATAGCAGTAGTAGCAGTAGCAGCAATAACAACAGTAGTAGTAGTCATAGTAGGAGCAGTAGTACTAGTTGCTATAATAGTAGCTGTAGTAGCAGTAGCAGTAGTGGCAATAGTTGAAGTAGGAATAGTAGCAGTAGGAGTAGTAGCAATATTAGGAGTAGTATTAACTATAGTAGTAGCAATAGTAGCCTGAGTAGTTGTAGTAGTAGTAGTAGCAGTCGTAGTAGCATTAGTAATAGTAGTAGCAGCAGTAGTAGTAGAAGAAGTGGTGTTAGTAGTAGCAGTAGTAGTAGCTATAGTAGTTGCAGTAGTAGCAACAGTAGCAACAGTAGTAATAGTAGCAGGAGTAGTAGTAGTTATACTAGTAGCAATAGCAGCAGAAAGGTAGTTGGAGCAGTAGTAGTGGTAGTAGCAGTAGTAGCAGTTGCAGTAGTAGTGGTAGAAGCAGTAGTGGTTTCTCTAGCAGTAGTAATAGTAGTTGTAGCAGCAGCAATATTAGAAATAGGAAAAGTCGCAATAGTAGTAGTTATTGTACGAGTAGCTATAGTAATTTGAGTAGTAGGGGCGCTAGTTACACCAGGTGTAGCAGTAGTAGTAGTAGCTGTTGTAGTTGTTGTAGGAGCAGCAGCTGCAGCAGAAGTAGTGGTAGTAGTAGTAGAAATCTGAGTAATAGTTATAGTAATAGTTGTAATAGTAATAGTAGTAGAAGTAGCAGTAGTAGTAGTAATAGTAGCAGTAGGTGTAGTTGTAGTAGTAGTTGTTGTTGTAATTGTAGTTGTAGTTGTTGTTGTAGTTGTGGTTGCAGTAGCAGCAGCAGCAGCAGTAGTACTATGTATAATAGCAGTAGTAGTAGAAGTAATAGTAGGAGTAGTAGTTGTAGTAGTCGTAGTTGTAGTAGTAGTAGTAGTAGCAGTAGTAATAGTAGGAGTTGTAGTAGTAGTAGCAGCAGCAGCAACAGCAGCAGTAGCTGTAGAAGTAGTAGTTGTTGTAGCAGCAGTAGTTGTTGTTGTTGTTGTTGTTGTAGTAGTAGTAGCTTGCAGTAGCAATAGTAATGGGAGTAGGAGTAGTAGTTCGAGCACTACTAGTTGTAGTAGTATTAGCACGAGTTGCAGCAGTAGTGGTAGTTGTAGTTGTAGCAGTAGTAGAAGCATTAGTAGTAGCCGTAGTAGAGCGTGTAGTAGTAGCAATAGTTGTAGTAGCAGTAGTTGTAGCAGTAGTTGTAGCTGTTGTTGTAATTGCAATAGCAAAAGTAGTAGCAGTATTAGTAGCAATAGTCGTAGTGTCCGAAGCAGTAGTAGTTGCATTAGCAATAGTACTAGCAATAGCAACTATAGCGGTAGTAGTAGTACTTGCATTAGTAGCAGTAGCACTTATAGTTGTATTGTAGTAGTAGTAATATTAGAAGTAGTAGGAGTAGTAGAAGCACTAGTTGTAGTGGTAGTATTAGTAATAACAGTAGCAATAGTAACAGTAGTAGTAGTTACAGTGGAAGTCGTAGCTATAGTAGTAGTTATACTACTTGAAGTGGAATGAGAAGTAGCAGTAGTAGTAGTAGTAGTGGTCGTAGTAGGAGAATTACTTGTAGTAGCAATAACCATAGCAGTAGTCGTAGCAGTGGTTGCAGTAGTAGTAATAGTTGAATTAGTACTAGTAGTCGCAACAATAGCAGTAATAGTAGTAGTAGTCGCTGTACTTGCAGTAGTAGTAGTAAAAGTAGTAGTAGTTGTTATAGTAGTGGTAGTAGTAGGAGAAGTAGTAGAAGTAGTAGTAGCCATAGTCGTAGTCATACTAGTGATAATAGTTGTAGCAGTAGTAGCAATGGTACTAGTGGTAATAGCCGCTATTGTAGTCGCAGCAGCAGGAGTAGTAGTAGTAAAAGATGTAGCAGTAATTGTCGCAGTAGTAGTAGTTGTTATTGTACTAGTGGTTGTGGTAGTAGTAGTTGTTGTACTTGTAGTAGTGGTAGCAGCAGTAGTAGTAGCATTAGTCATGGAAATAGTAGTAGTTGAAGTAGTAGTAGTTGTAGTAGTGGAAGTGTTAAAAAGTAATTGTAGTAGCTGTAATAGTAGTAGCAGTAGTACTAGTAGTAGTAGTAGAGGAGGTAGTAGTAGTAGTACTAGTATTTGTAGTAGTCATTGTACCAGTACTAGTAGTAGTAGTAGTAGTAGTAGTAGCACAAGTAGTAGTAGTAATCGTAGTAGTAGTAGTAGTTGCCGTAGCAGTAGTTGTAGCAGTAGCAGTAGTAGTAGAAGTTGCATTGGTAGTAGCATTAGGGATTGTTGTAGTTGTAGCAGTAGTAGTAGAAGTAGTTGTAGCAGTAGTAGGAGTAGTACTACTAGTAGCAGCAGTGGTAGTAGGATTAGTAGGAGTTGACGGAGGAGTAGCAACCGTAGGAGGAGTAGCAGAAGTAGTTGTAGTTGTATTCGTGGTAGTAGCAGAAGTAGCTGTAGTTGTATTCATTGTAGTAACAGTATCAGGTGTATCTGTAGTAGCAGTAGTATCTGTAGCAGTAGTAGTAGTAGTAGTATTAGGAGTAGTAGTAGCAGTAGTAGCAATAGTAGTTGCAGTAATAACAATAATTGTAGTAGAAGCAGTAGGAATAGTAGGTATAGTAATAGTCGTAGAACTAGAAGTAATAATAGAAGTGGTAACAGTAGTAGTATTAGTAACAATAGTTGTAGTAGCTGCAGTAGATGTAGTAGTAGTAGTTGTTGTTGTTGTTGTTGTAGTAGAAGAAGATGTAGGAATAGTAGCTATAGCAATTGTAGCATTCGCAGTAGCAGTAGCAGCTATTGCGGTAGTTGTAGTACTAGTTGTAGCAGTAGTTGTAGCCGTAGTTGTTGTAGTAGTAGTAGCTGTAGAAGTAGCATTAGTTGTGGTAGCTAGAGTTGAAGTAGTAGTAGGAGTAGCAGATGCAATAGAAGAAATAGAAGTATTAGTAGAAGCAGTAGTAGTAGCCATAAAAGTAGCAGCCACAGTAGTAGTAGCCATAATAGTAGAACGCACAGTAGTAGTGGTTGCTATAGTATTAGCAGTAGTAGATGTTTTAGGAGTAGCAGTAGTAGTAGTAGCAGTATCATTAGTAGCAGCAGTAGCACTAGTAGTCATAGTAGTCGTAGTAGAAGAAATAGTAGGATTAGCAATGGTTTTAATAGCAGCAGCAGTAGTAGTAGCAGCAATAGTAGCAGTAGTAGCAATGGCTGTTGCTATAGTAGTAGTAGAAGTAATAGTAGTAGTAGTAGTGGTAGTCGTAGCAGTAGCAGTTATAGTACTAGTAGTTGTTATTATCGTTGCTGTAGTTGCAATAGTTGTAGTAGCAGTGCTAGTAGTTATCGTAGTTGTAGTTGCAATAGTTGTAGTAGCAGTACTAGTAGTTATCGTAGTTGTAGTTATAGTAGTAATAGTAGTAATTGTTGCAGTTGTATTAATAGTCATAGTAGTGGTAGCAATAGAAGTTGCACAAGTAGTAGCTGAAGAAGTAGCAAAAATTAGTAGTATTAGTACTTATAGTATTAGTAGCAGAAGTGGCAGTAGTTGAAGCATAAGTAGTAGTAGAAGTAATTGTAGTTGTAGCAGGAGTGGCAGTAGCACTAGCAGCTGTAGTAGCGGTTGTAGCGGCATCAGCAACACTTGGAGCAACAGTAGTAGGAGTAGTAGCTGTAGTAGTGGTAGCAGCAGCAACAACAACAGTAGTAGTAGTGACAGTAGCCATAGTAGTAGTAGTAGTAGCCGTAGTAGCAATAGGAGTAGTACTAGTAGTACTAGTAGTTGTTGTTTTAGTAGTTGCAGTACTAGTTGTAGAAGTAACAGTAGTAGTATTACTAGCAGTAGTGGCAGTAGAAGCAACAACAACAGTAGTACTAGTAGTAATAGTAGTAGTAGTTGTTGTAGCAATAATGCTAGTAGTTGTTGTTGAAGTTGTTGTAGTCGCAATTGTATGTACCCGCAGTAGTAGTAGTTGTTGTAATAGCGGCAGTAGTAGTTGGAGTAACAAAAGCTGCAGTAATAGTCATGATATTAGTAGTTGTAGTAGTGGTAGAACCAGTTATGGTAGCATAGCAGTAGCAATAGTAGTAGTAGAAGAAGTAGTTGTAGCACTAATAGTAGCAACAGTTGTGCAAGCAATAGTAGAAGTAGTAGGAGACATAGTAGAAGTAGAAGTAGTAGTAGTAGTAATATTAGCAGCAACAGTAGCAACCGTAGTAGTAGTAGTCATAGTAGTTGTAGTAGAAGTTGTTGCAGAACTAGTTGCAGTAGTAGTAGCAGCAACAACAACAGTAGTAGTAAAAGCAGTAGGAGTATCATTGTAGCAATAGAAGTAGTAGTAGCAATAGTAGTAGTAGTAGTAGTAGCAGTAGCTAAAGTTGTAGCACCAATAATAGTAGTAGTAGTAGCAGTAGTTGTGGTAGTAGTAATAGTAGGAGTAGTAGCAGTAGAAGTAGTAGTATTATTAGCAATAGTTGTTACTGTGGTAGTAGTGAAAGTGGAAGTGTATTTTTAGTAGTAGCCGTAGTAGCTATAGTAGCAATAGGAGCAACAGCAGCAACAGTAGTAGTACTATAAGTAGATGTAGAAGCAACAATAGTAGTAGTAGTCACACTGGTAGTAGTAGGAGTAGCAGCAATAGTAGTAGTAATAGGATTAGTACTAGTAGTAGGTGTAGTACGAGTAATAGTAGCAGTAGTAGTAGCAGTGGTAGTAGTAGCAGTCGTAGTAGTAGTAGTGGTAGGAGTAGTTGTAGTAGTTGTAGTCATAGTAGTGGAAGTATTAGTAGTTGTAGTAGTAGTAATAATAGTAGTAGAAGTATTAGTAGTAGCAGCAGTAGTAACAGTAGTAGTAAAAATAATAGTAGTAGCAGTAGTAGTTGTACTAGTAGTAGTAATAGCAGTAGTGGTTGTAGCAATGGTAATAATAGTAGTAGTAGTTGTTGTTGTAGTATAGTAATAGTAGTAGTAGTTGTTGTTTTTGTAATAGCAAAAATAGTAGCAAAAGTCGCTACGGCAGGAGAAGTAGTTGTTGTAGCAGTAGCTGTAGTAGCTGTAGTTGTTAAAGTAGTAGTAGTAATTTTAGTAGTAATAGCAATTGTAGTAGTAGTTGTAGTAGTAGCAGCAGTAGTTGCAGCAGCTGTGGTAGTAGTATATAGAAATAGTAGCTGCAATTGTAGTAGTAGTAGTCATAGTCGTTATGGTAGTAGTAATAGTACTTGTAGCAATAGTAGAGGTTGCAGAAGTAGTCGTAGTAGGAGAATAACTAGTAGTAGCTGTAGGAGGTCGAGAGGAGGTAGTAGTAGTAGTAATAGTAGTAGTAGTCATAGTAGTTGTACTACAATAGTAGTAGTAGTAGTAGTGGTAGTAGCAGAAGTAAAAGTAGTCGAAGTAGCTGCAATTGAGACATAGTAATAGTTGCAGTAAAAGCAATAGTAGCAACAATAGTAGCAATGGTAGTAGTTGTGACAATAGTAGCTATAGTAGAAGTAGTAGTAGTCGTAGCAGTAGTAGCAGTAAAAGTAGTAGTAATAGTAATAGTAATAGTAATAGCAATAGTAGTAGAGACAACAGTAGCAATAGAAGCTGGATTCTTAGTAGCAACACTAGTGGAAGTAAGACCAGCAATTGTCGTTGTAGAACTAGTTGTAGTAGTAGTCATTGTTGTAGTAGTAGTTGTAGTAGTAGTTATTATTATTGTTGTTGTTGTTGTTGTTGTAGTAGTAGTTTTTGTTGTTGTTGTTGTACTAGTAGTAGTAGTAGTTGTTGTTGTAGTAGTAGTTGTTGTTGTTGTTGTAGTGGTAGTAGCTTTAGTAGAGTAGTAGTAGTAGCATTAGTTGTTGAAGTGGTTGTAGTAGCCGTTGTGGTACTAGCAATAGTATTAGCAGTGGTTGTAGAAGTAGTAAGAGAAGTAGCAGAAGTCGTAGTAGTAGTAGCACTAGTAGCAATAATAGCTGTAGAAGTAGCAGTAGAATCAATGTTTGAAGTAGTAGCAATAGTAGTTGTAGTTGTACTAGTAGTAGAAGCAACAGCTGTAGTTGAAATAATAGCAGTATTAGCAGTAGCTGGGGGAGGAGTAGTAGTAGTCATAGTAGCAGTAGCATTAGTAATTATAGTGGTAGTAGTCATCAGAGAAGCTATTATAGCAGCAGCAGCAGTAGTAGCAGGAGAAGTAGTTGTATTAGGAGTAGTAGTTGTTGTAGTTGTAGTTACAGTATTAGTAGTTGCAGTAGTAACAGTAGTTGTTGTAGTAGTAATAGCACCACTAGTAGCTGAAGTAGCAGCAGCAGAAGTAGACATACTAGTCATAGTCGTAGTTGCAGTAGTAGTGATAGTAGCAGTAGTGGCAACAGTGGTTCCATAAGTAATATACATAGCAATAGTTGTAGCAGCAGTTTTAGTAGTAGTCGTAGTAGTAGAAATAGAAATTGTAGCAATAGAAGTAGCAACAGTAGTAGTAGTAGTAGTAGTTATAGTGGTAGTAATAGTAGTTGTATTAGTAGTAATAGTAGTAGTAGTAGAAGTAGGAGTAGAAATAGTACTAGGAGTTGGAGTAGTAGTATTGGTAGAAGTAGTAGTTGTAATTTTAGTAGTAGCAGGAGGAGGAGTAGGAGTTGGAGCAAGTGTAGGAGCAGCAGTTGGAGTAGTTGTAGTAGTAGTAACAGCTGCAGTAGTAATAGTGTTAATAGTAGTAGTAGCAGCAACAATAGCTACAGTAGAAGCAGCAGCTGTATTAGTTGCAACAGTTGTGGTAGTAGTAGTATTACTTGTAGTAGTAATTGTAGTGTGAATCAGAGTAGTCATATCAGTAGTTGGTTTATGTGTAGTAGTAGTAGAAAGAGCAAGAGTAGAAGTAGTAGTAGTAGTAGCAGGAGCAAGAGTAGGAGTAGTAGTAGCAACAGTAGTAGAAGCAGTAGCAGAAGCAACAGCAGCTGAAGGAGCAGTTGTTACAGTAGTAGGGTTAGTAATATAGTAGTAGTGGTAGTAGGAGTAGTAGTAGTAGCAATCGTAGTAGTAGTAGTATAAGTAATGGTGGTATTAACAGTAGTAATAGTTATCAGTACTAGCAGTCATAGTAGTAATAAAAGTAGTAGTAATAATAGTAGCAATAGTAGCAGCTGCAGTAGCAACAATAATAATAGTAATAATAATAGTAGTAGAAGAAGAAAAAGAGGAAGAGGAAGAAGAAGAAGAGGAAGCAGTAGTTGTTGTTGTTGTAGTAGTAGTAGTAGTAGGAATAGATGTAGGAGTCGAAGTAGTAGTCATAGTACTAGTAGGAATAGTAGTAGTATTAGGAGTAGTAGTAGTCGTTGTTGTAGTTTTAGGAGTAGCAGCAGTAGTAATAGTAGTAGTTTTAGGAGTATTATTAATAATAGTAGTGGTAACAATAGTAAAAATTGGAGTGGCTACTACTACTACTACTACTACTACTACTCCAACTCCGGCTCCTGCCACGACTACTACTCCTCTTATTATTGCGACTACCACTCCTACTCCTACACCTACTCGTACTACTGCTAGTACAACTACTATTACTAGCACAACTACTAATACTACAACTACTACTACTACTAAACTACTTCTAGTATTTTGACTCTGGCTCCTTCCACTACCACTACTATTCCTGCTCCTACTATTGCTAAAACTACTCTTACTCCTACTCCTACTCATACTACTGCAACAACAACTACTACTGCAACTATTTCTACTACTATTATTACTGCTACTATTACTGCTACTACTACTGCTATTGCTACTTCTACTTGTGAGATTGCTATAGCAACTGCTCCTTCTACATCTACTTGTGCTACTTCTACTACTATTAACACTACTATGACTAATACTACTATTACTAAGTCTACTACTACTACTTCTACGTGTACTACTACTACTGTTGTTGCTGCTGCTACTATTGCTACTACGGTTGCTACTACTAGTACTGCAAATACGCAACTACTATGACAATGGCTACAATAACACCTGAGGTAATAATACTATTACTGCTGCTGCTACTCTCCTACTGCTACTACTGCTACCAGTACTACTACTAATGCCACTACTACTGCTGCTATAGCTACTTCTACTACTACTACTGCTGATGTTACTATTCCTTCTATTGCTACTATGACTAGTACTACTTTTGCCTCTACTACTACTACTATTACACTTGCTACTATAATGTCTGATACAACTGCTGCTGTTGCTATAGCAGCTACTATGATAACTACTACTACTTCTACTACTACTTATACAACTGCTGCTACGACTACTGCTTCCACTACTACTTCTACTACTATAACAACTTCTTCTACTATTATTGCTGCTACTACCACTACAACCACAATTGCTGCTACTATGACTTCAATAACTAATACTACTACTATTATAGTTGCTTTTGTTACTACCACTACTACTATTGCTGCTACTACAACTAGAACTACTACTTCTATGGGTATTATTATTGCAATTATAATAACTGCAACTACTACTACAAATACTGCTGCTACAACAACAACTACTACTAGTACTATTACTATTAGTACAACTGTTGTTCTTGCTTCTACAACCACTATAGCTACTGCTACTACTACTGCTACTGCTAAAACTACTACTACTAGTACTACTAGTACTACTCTTGCTGCTATTACTACTGCTCCTACTACTGTCACTACTACTACAACTACTACAATGGCTGCTACCGCTACTACTACTACTACTATGACTACTACTGCTGCTGCTGCTACTACTATCACTACTATGTCTAGTACTACTACTATTGCTACTGCTGCTACTCCTATTGCCACCGCTACAACCATTGCAACTACTTCTACTACTACTACAACCATTGCAACTACTGCTGCTACAACTACTACTATGACTGCTACTACAACTACTGCTACTTTTACGACTTCTCCTACTACTACCACTACTACTACTACTACTATTTGTCAAGTGAATACTACTACTTCTACTATTACTACTATTATTACTACTACTACTAATACTACTACTGAGACTACTAGTACTAATTCTATTACTACTACTGCTGCTACTACTATGACTATTACTACAGTTACTGCTACTACAATCAATTCTACTTCTATTACCAATACTATTACTACTACTGCTACCACTACTTCTCATTCCACTTCAACTGGCATTACTACTACTGTTGCTACTACTTCTATTGCAACTATTGCTATGACTACTATGACTACTTCTACGGTTACTACTAATACTACCACAACAACTACTACTGCTACTGCTAATATTACTACTACAACTACAATTGTTAGTACTACTGCTACAACAACTACTGCCACTACTACTACCGATGTTGCTACTACTCCTATTACTACTCCAACTACTACTTTTAACCTACTACTACTCCTGCTACTACCACTACTACTACTAGTTCTGCAAGTGCTAGTACTACTGCTTTCGCTACTACTGCTACTGTTACTACTAGTGCTAATGCTACTACTACTTGTACTTATACTGCTACTACGTCTGCTATTGGCACTACTGCAACTGCCACAACTATTGCTACTACTATTATTGCTGCTGGTACAACTACAACTAGAACTACTTCTGTTGCAATGACTACTACTACTGCTATGGCTACGACTACTGCTTCTACTATTGTTACTACTACTACAACAACTACTACTACTACAACTACTTGTACTCTAACTACTACTGCTACTTCTACTACTACTTCTACTACAGTAGCTACTACTGTTGCTACTACTACCACGATAACTACTTCTACTGCTGCTACAATTGCTACTACTACTACTACAACTACCAGTCCTACTACAACTCCTACTACTACTAATACTACTACTCCTACTATTATTGCTATTATGAATACTCTGACCACCACTACTACTACTATTAGTAGTACTATTCTTACTGCTACTACTACTGCTACAGCTATAACTGCTGTTGCTGTGGCTACCACTATTACAATTGCTAGTACTACAAATACTACTACTACTTCTACTTTGGCTACTACTATCGCTATATCTACTAATAATACTACTACTAATACCACTCCTACTTCTACAAATACTAGAAATACTACTAAAAATGCTACTTTGACTGCTACTACTATTGCTACTACTACTCCTACTTCGACTATTGCTACTACTATTACTGCTATTGCTACTAATACAGCTATTATGAGTTCTACTGCTACTACTCCTACTACCCCTACAACTTCTATTGCTACCGAAACTATTGCCACTACTGCTACTACTACTACTACTTCTATTATAACAACTACTACGAGTACTAGTACTACTCCTCCTCGAACTACTACTATTGCTACTACTACAACTACAGCTACTACTGCTACTACTATAGCTAATACTATTACTATTGCTACTACCGTCACTACTGCTACTGTTACTATAGCTATTATGACAACAACTACTACTAGTACTTGTACTGCTACTCCTACTATGACTACTACTGATACTGCTACTAATACTATTACTGCTACTACTGCTGCTATTACTACTGCTACTATTACTATTATAGCTAATACTACTACTAGTGCTACTACGACTACTACTGCAACTACCACTGCTACTACTCCAACTTATACAATTGCTATTGCAACTACCGCCATCATAGCTATTGCTACTACGACTACTATTGCAACTACTACCACTAATACTACGACTACTATTGCTACTACAACTACTACTGCTGCTTCTACTATTGCTTTTACTATTACTGCTGCTACTACTGCAGCTACTACCACCGCGACTACTGCTACCATTGCTATAGCTACTACTGCAATTAGTCATATTGCTACTATTTCTACTGCAACTACTACTGTTGCTGCTTTTGCTACTAGTACTTCTACTACTACTACTACTGCTACTGTTGTTACTAGGGCTAAAAATACTGGTAGTACTACTACTAATATTACTACTACTACTACTACAACTACTACTACTGGAAGTACTATTGCTACTACTACTACCACTACCAATACTACAAATACTATTGCTGCTACTACTACCACTATTACTATTGCTACTACTGCTACTACCACCGCGACTACCACTACTACTACTACTACTACTACTACTATGACTATGACTATGACTACCACTGCTATTACTACTTCTCCTACTACTACCCCTACTACTACTCCTACTACTGCTACTATTACTACTGCTACTATTAAAACTATTAGTATTACTTCTACTACAACAACAATAACAACTACTACTAATGCTACTACTCCTACTTCAATGACTACCCCTACTGCCACTACATTTACTATTGCTACTATTCTTACTTTTGCTACTACTAGAACTACTATTGGTACTGCTAGTTCTACTTTTGCTACTAGTTCTACTGTTGCTAGTACTAGTGCTACCGCTACTGTTGCTATTGCTGCTACAATTGCAAATGCTACTACTACTGTTAGAGATATAGCTATTATTGCTGCTAATACTACTATTACTTCAGCTACACCTAAAACTATATCTACAACAACAACAACTACTACTACTACTACTTCTACAACTACAACTACGGCTACTACTACGACGCCACTACCGCTACTACCACACAAACTAGTACTATAGCTGCTACTTGAGATACTACTACTTCTACAACTACTAGTACTTCAACTACTACTGCCATTGCCACAACAACAACAATAACAACAACAACTACTACTACTACTGCTGCTGCTACTACTGATACTACTACTACTCCTCCTCCTCCTCCTACTACTACTAGCACTAATGCTACAACTACTACTACTATAACAACTACTACTACTACTATGATTATGACTACTACTCCAACTATAACTACTATAACTACAACTACTACTACAACTACTCCCCCTACTACTCCAACTACTACTACTATTACTACTACTACTACTACTTATTGTTCTTCTTCTTCTTCTTCTTCTGCTACTACTACTACTCCTACTACACCTACTACTACTACTATAGCTACTATTTCTCCTACTCAAACTACTACTACTATTGTTGCTACTACTATTCCTTGTCCTCCTCATCCTCCTTCTCCTCCTCCTCCTCCTCCTCCTCCTACTACTGCTACTCCAATAATAACTACTACTACTATTGCTATTCCTACTACAACAATTACTACTTCCACAACTACAACTATTTCTAATATTCATCCTTCTACGACTACTGCTACTACTGCCATTACTACTACTACTCCTCCTACTGGTATTACAACTACTATAGCTACTGCTAGTCCAACTACAGTTGCTATTGCCACTAAAAATACTACCATTACTACTTCCACTACTAGTATATAGCTACTACTGCTACTACTACCGATCCTACTACTTCAGTTGCTACTATTACAAGTACTATTATAACTATTGCTACTACATCTACTACTACTGCAACTAATACCACTACACTATTGCTATAACTTCTTCTACTACTACTATTGCTACTACACTACTACTAAAATAGCTACTGCTACTACTACAACAACTACTACTACCACGACTAAAACTACCGCTCCTACTATTATTACTACTACGACTACAAGTACCACCGATACTACTACTATTAGTACTACTGCTCCTACTGCTACATCTACTGCTGCTACTATTATTGCAACAATTACTACTACTAGTACTACTACTTTTACAACTACTGCTACTACTACAACTATTAGTATTGTTGCTACTACAATGACCACTATTATTTATACTAATACTTCTACTACGACTACTACTTCTATTTCTGCTTATGCTTCTGCTATTACTACTAGTATAGCTACCAATACTGATACTACTAATACCACTACTACAACTATGACTTCTATTGCCAATACTACTACAAATGCTACTACGACTACCACAACTACAACTACTATCAACACTAATACTACTACTACCATTGTTACTACTACTATAACTGCAACTACTATAGCTAATAAAACTTCTATTGCTACTACAACTACTACTGCAACTACGACTGCAACTCCAATTGCTTCCATTGCTACTGCAATTAGTACCACTACTGCTACTACTACTGCTACTATTGCAACAACTACTTCTATTAATAGTACTACTCCTCCTCATCCTCCTACTCCTAGTACTGCAACTAATACTGCTGCTGCTGCTACTACTACTACTACTACTATTGCTACTACTATTGCTAATCCAAGTACTACTGCTACTATGACTGCTGTTGCTATTTCTACTACTACTCCTGCTGCTACTATTTCTAATGCAACAATGACCACTACTACTACTGCTTCAACTATGACTATTACAACACCTACTATTAGTACAAGTACTACTCCTTCTACTATGACTACTACTTCTACTGCTACTACAGCTACTACTACTACCGCTACTGCTACTACTATTGCTGCTGCTACAGCTACTACTACTACTATAGCTAAAACTATTACTACATCTACTATGACTACTATTGCTACTATTGCTGCAGCAACTACTGCTACTACAGCTACTACTATTACTGCTACTACAGCTACTACTACTGCTATTATGGCTATATCTATTACTAATGCTAATAAAAATGGTCGCACTATTACTAACACTGCTACTATTACCACTGCTGCTGCTGCTGCTACTACTACTACTACTGCAACTCCTACTCCTACTACTACTACCACTACTAATACTACTACTACTAGATCTTCTACTTCTACTATTACTGCTACGACTACTACCACTACAACAACAACTGCTACTACTACTACTACGGGTACTACTACTACTACTACGGGTACTACTACTACTACTACCACTACTACTACAACTACTACTTCTACTACAACTACTGCTGCTGCTACTACTACTACTATTACTCGTACCACTGCTACTAATGCTGCTATTGCCACTGCTACTACTACTAATACAACAGCCACTGCCACTACTGCTGCTACTTCTATTGACACTAATGATACTATTATTGCTACTATAGCCACTACTGTAGATAGCATAGCTATTGCAACTACTACTACTACTACTATTGTTGCTTCAACTATTGGTGCTACTACTGCTTTTGCTACTACTACTATTGTTGCGGCTGTTACTACTAGTACTACTACAACTACTGGTACTACTGCTACTACAACTACTACTGTTGCTACTACTACAACTATTACTACTACTTCTTCTACTATTGCTATTTCTGCTGCTACTACTACAACTATTGCTACTTCTACCAATACTATTGCCACTACTTCTAATGATACTACAACCACTACTGCTCTGACTTCAACTACTATAACTTGTACAATAACTACTTCTACTATTGTTGCTTCTCCTTCTTCTATTACTATTGCTGCTACTACTATTGCTGCTGCTACTACTACTACTATAGCTTCTATCGCTACTTCTACTATCATAGTTGCAGCTACTACTACTACAACAACAACTGCTACATCTACCACATCCATTACAACCACTACAGCTACTACTACAACTACTACTAGTAGTACTACAATGACTACTACTATTGCTATATCTACAGCTACAACTACTATGGCTGCAACTACTGCTACTGCCACTTCTGCCACTTCTGCCACTTCTGCCCCTACTGCCACTACTACTATATCTACTATAATTGCTACTACTGCTACAACTGCTGCTACTACTACAGCTGCTACTACTACTACTACTTACAACAACTGCAACTACTACGGCTACAACTATTGCTACTATTGCTATTGCTGCTACTACTGCTACTCCAGCAACTAATGCTACTACTACTACTACTACCACCACTACCATTGCTATAACTACTATTACTGCTCATACTAATACTACTACTACTTGTACTACTACTACAACTACTACTTCTATTACTACGACTACTACCGTTACTACTACTACTACTATTTGTACTACTGATGCTAGAACTACTACTACTGCTACTGGAAATACTGCTACTGCTACAAATACTACTATTGTAATTACTACTACTGCTAGTGCGGCTATTTCTACTACCACTTTTGTTGCTACTACTACTACTACAGCAACTACACTACTATTATTGCTGCTACTTCTGGTATTACTATTATTACTACTGCAACTACTACAACTACTATTAATACTACTACTGCTACTACTACTTTTGCTTCTACTACTACTATCACTGTAACTACTATTGCTACTACTTCTACTTCTACTACAACTTGTACTTCTGCTACTACTTCTGCTACTACTATTACTACTACTATTGTTGCAACTAATGCCACTACATCTGCTACTGCTACTGCTACCACTGCTACTACTATTACTACTACTATGACAACTACTACTACAACAACTACTACTTTGACTTCTACTACAACTATTACTACTCCAACTCCTACTACTACTGCTGCTGCTGCTACTACAACTAAAGCTACTACTTCCGCTACTATTGCTACTACTACTAGTCCTACTACTTTTGAAACTACTACTCCTATAACTACTACTACAGCTACTACTACTCCGGCTGCTATGGTTGCTAATGTAACTTCTACTACCACTACGACAAATTCGCTTACTACTACTACTGCTACCACTACGACTGCTACTACTGCTGCTGCTACTACTACTGCTACTTCCTATAATATGGCTACCACTTTTACTACTACTACTATTACTAGTACCTCTACCGCTACAACTACTATTGCTACTGCAACTACTAATACTACTACTAACAATGCTACTTCTGCTACTTTGCCTTACTCACTACTTATTATTACTACCCTACTACTCTAAACACTACCGCACTACTACACTTACAACTACTAGCACTACTATTACTACTATTTACTACTACTACTACAATAACAACAACAACTAGTACTACTACTATAACTACTGCTGCTGTGCTGCCTTTCATACTAGTGCAACTAATACAACTATAACTAACACTACTACTACTAATACTATTACTACTACTATAATTAATCCTAATACTCCTACTACTACTAGTTTGACTAGTACAATTACTATACTACTACTCCTGATACTACTACTCCCAATGCTCCTACTACTTCTACTATAACTCTTACTACTCCTATTACTACTGCTACTGTTACTACTACTTATCCTACTCTAGCTATGCTAGCTATCGTTACTACTACTCCTCCTCCTAATACTCTTATTACTACAGGTACTGGTACTGCTACTACTATAACTACTACTAATCCTACTGTTCCTACTCTTACTACTACTATTATAGCTATTGCTGCTACTACTATTATTACTATTACTACAACTACTACTACAACAACAACAATAATTACTACTACTACTACTACTATTGCAATGACTACTACTATGTCTTGTACTACTATCGTGACTACAAATACTTCTAATACAGCTACTCCAACTCAAACTCCTACTCCTACTGCTATTCCTAAAACTACTACTTCTACTTCTACTACTACTACTACTACAGCTCCTACTACAACTTCTACTACGACTAGTTCTACTATTACTACTACTACAACTACTGCTATGACTACTACTGCAACTACTACTATAACTACTATGGCTTATCACACCGATTGTGAGTGGTAGGCGCCACCACAATGAGCTCATGTAACAGACCTCATGATCTCGGAGGCAATGGAGTGCCTCCAATGTATGTGTGCACAGGAAACACACATATAAGGAAACAACCAACTGTGGTGGTTGGTGCCACTATGAGGAGTATCATGTGAGAGAGTGTGTGATCTTGCGAGCTGATGGACTACCTCCAACTTATGTGTGCGCAGGCAGCACACATAGCAACAAGTGATGGAGCCACGATAGGTTCAGCTGGAGAGCCAAATAGCCCAAACCGTCCTACAAAGTGATATCCTAGATAGGTTGGCTAAAGTGAGCAACAAGAGCATATTTTCAGCCTATGCTTACAACTACTACTTATCCAACTACTGCTATTGTTGCTACACCCGCTACTACTACTTCTACTATAATAACTACTACTCTTATTACCACACATGCTCCTACTCCTACTACTACTACAACTACTATCTCTCACCCTACTACTACTCCTACTCCAACTACTACTACTATTACTACTCCTACTAGTTCTACTACTACTAGAACAACCCCTACCACTACTCATATTCTAGCTCCAACTCCTACCAGTACTCCAACTACTATAACTACTACTACAACTAAAACTACTACTATTCCTACTTCAACTACAACTATTAGAAGTAGAAGTAATAGTAGTCATAATAGTAGTAGTAGTAGTAGAAGAAGAAGTAGAAGTAGAAGTAGCTGCATTACTAGTTCTAGCAGCAGCAATAGTACTAGCAAGAGTAGTAGTGGTAGTATAAGTAGTTGCAGTAGTAGTACTATTAGTAGTAGTTGCCAGAGTAGTAGTAATAGAAGGAGGAGGAGGAGTAGGAGTAGTAGTAGTAGTAATAGCAATAGCAGGAGTAGCAGTAGTTGAAGTAGTAGTAGTAGTAGTAGTAGTTGTTGTTGTTGTTGTTGTTGTAGCAGTAGCAGTAGTAGTTGTTGTAGCAGTAGTATTAGAAATAGTAGTTGTAGTAGACGAAGTAGAAGAAGTTGTAGTAGAAGTAGTAGTAGTAGTTATGGTTGTACTACTACTAGTAGTAGTAGCAACAGTAATAGCTGTAGTAGTAGTAGTAGTAATATTAGTTACATTTATAGTACTATTAGTAGTATTAGTAGTAGGAGTAGTTCTAATAGTAGAAGTACAATAGTAGTTGTAGAAGCAGTAGTGGTAGCTGTAGTAGCAGTGGTAGAAGTAGTATGAGGAGTAGTAGTAGTGCCTATAGTAGTACTAGAAGTAGCAGTGGTAGAAGTTATTGCAGTTATAGTAGTAGTGGTAGAAGTTATAGTAGTAGCAGTAGCAGTAGCCGTAGCAGCAGCAGCAGTAGTGGTAGTAGTGGGAGAAGTAATAGTAGTTGGAGAAGTAATAGTAGTTGGAGAAGTAATAGTAGTTGTTGTAGTAGCAATAGTAGAGGTAATAAAAATAGTTGTTGCAGCAGCAACAGTAGTAGTAGCAGCAGCAGTAGTAGTAGTGATAGCAGCAGTCGTAGTAGTAGTAGTAACAATTATTGTCGTTGTAGTAGTAGTAGTTTGAGAAGTAGTAGTAGTAGTTGTGGCAGCAGCAGCAGTAGCAATTGTAGTAGTAATATGCGAAGTAGAAGTTGTTGCAGTAGTAGCAACAGCAGTAGTAGAAGTAGTAGTAGTAATCATTGTACTAGTAGTAGTTATAGTAGCAGAAGCAATAGTTGTTGTGGTCGTGATAGTAGTAGTAGTAGTACAAGCTACAGCAGTCATAGTAGAATTAGCAACTGCAGTAGTAGTGGTGGTACTATTACTAGTGGTAGAAGTAAGAACAGTTTTGGTTGGAGTAGTAGTGGTCATAGTACAAGTAGTATTAGTAATTGTCTGAGTGTTAGGAGGAGGAGGAGGAGGAGGAGTAGTAGTGGTCATAGTAGTAGTAGTAGTAGTTGTTGTTGTTGTTGTGGTCATAGTACTAGCAATAACAGTAGCTGTAGTAGTAGTAGCAATAGCTATAGTAGCAGTAGCAGTAGCTGTAGTAGATGTAGTAGCAGTAGCTGTAGCGGTAGTAGTAGTAGTAGTGGCCGTAGTAGTTGTAGCAGCAGTAGTAGTAGTACCAGTAGTAGTAGTAGTAGCAGTCATAGTAGTAGAATTAGCAGTAGTAGTTATTCTGCTAGTAGTAGTATTAGTGGAGATAGGAGTTATAATAGTATTACTACCCTACAGTAATTATAATCAAACTACTGCAAATACTACTACTACAACTACTAATACTATAACTCCTAGCAGTATTACTAGCGGTAGGAGTTATAGTAAGAGTAGCAGTCAAAGTGGTAATAATAGTAGGAATACTAGTAGTAGTTGTAGCAGTTGTAGCAGCAGCAGCAGTTGTAGTAGCAGTAGTAGTAGTTGTTGTAGTAGGAGTAGTTGTAGTAGTTGTTGTAATTGGAGTAGTAGTAGTAACAGTAATAACAAGAGTCGTGGTAGCAGTATTAGTTGTAGTAGTTGTAGTAGTAGGCATAGTAGTGGTGGTAGTAGCGGCAGCTGTAGTAGTAGTAATAGTAGTAGTAGTAGTGGTAGGAATTATAGTAGTAATAGTGGTAGTAGTAGGAGTTTTAGTAGTAGTTGTAGTGGTAGTAGTAGTGGTAATAGTAGTAGCAATAGTGGCAATAATAGTAGTAATAGAAGTAGAAGTAGTAGAAGTAGTATTAGTAGAAATATTAGAAGTAGTAGTAGTAGTAGTAGTAGTAGTGGTAGTAGTAGTAGTAGTAGTAGTAGTTGTTGTTGTTGTTGTTGTTGTTGTTGTTGTAGTAGTAGGAGTGCAGTAGTAGTGGCTGTAGTAGTACTAGTTGTTGTAGTAGTCATTTTAGTAGTAGTAATAGTAGTAGTAGCAGTAGTAATAGTAGTAATAGGTGTAGCAGCAGCAGTAGTTGTAGTATTTATAGTTGTAGTAGTAGTAGTGGTAGTTGTAGAAGTAGTTCTAGTAGTGGCCATAGTAGTAGCGTTATCAATAGTAGAAGTAGCAGTGGTAGTTGTTGTAATAGTAGTAGATGTAGTTGTAGTTGAAGTTGTTGTAGTAGTACAAGTTGTGGTTGTAGTAGTAGCAATAATAGCTATAGTGGTATTTGTTGTGGTTGTTGTTATTTTTGTAGGTGTAGTCACAGGAGGAGTAGTAGTAGTTTTTGTTATTGTAGGAGTCGTAGTGGTAGTATAAATAGTAGTTATACAACAGTAGTAGTAGTAGTCGTAGCAGTGTAGTAGTACTAATAGTAGGAGCTGAAGCAGTAGCTATAGTAACAGTAGCAGAAGTAGTAGTTGTAATAGTAGTAGTCATTGTTGTGGTAGTAGTAGTTGTAGTAGTAGTGGCAGTCTCAGCTGTCGTAATAGGAGTAGTAGTAGCCCTAGTAGAAGCAGTAGTTGTGTTAGTAGTTGTAGTAGCAATTGTAGAAGTAGTAGTTGTTAAAGAAGAAGAAGAAACAGTAGTAGTTGTTGTTGTAGTATTAGTAGTAGTTCTAGTAGCAGTTATACTAGTCACAACAGTAGCAGCAATAACAGTAGTAGTAGAAGTACTTGTTGTAGGAGAACATGTAGTATTGGTAGTTGTAGTTATAGTAGTAGTGTAGTAGTAGGAGTAGTGGTAATAGTAGTAGAAGCAGCGGTTGTAATAGTAGTAGTAGAAGTAGTTGTGGTAGTATTAGTAGTAGGTAGTAGTCAGTGCAGTAGTACTTGTAGTAGTAGTAGGTGCAATAGTTGTAGCAATAGGAGTTGTTGTTGTAGTAGTAGTAATACTAGTAGTAATATTAGCAATAGCAATGCTAGTAGAAGTTGCAGTAGCCATAGTAGTAGTTATAGTAGTCACAGAAGAAGGAGGAGTAGTAGTAGTAGTAGTCGTACTAATAGTAGTAGTAGCTATAGTAGAAGTTGTAGTAGTAGTAGTAGTAATAATAGTTATTGCTATTGTAGTAGGAGTAGTAGCAGTAGTAGTTTGAGTAGTCATAGTAGTAGTAGCAGGAGGAGGAGTAGTAGTAGAAGTAGTTGTAATAGTAGTAGTAGTAGTTATTGTAGGAGTAGCAACAGCAGTAGTAGAAGTAATAGTAGTAGTGCTAATAGCAGTAGTAGTCATACTAGCAGTAGGAATAGGTGTCGTAGTAGTAGTACTAGTCTTTGGAGGAGTAGTAGTAGAAGTAGTAGTAGTAGTAGTAGTGGTCTCAAGAGTAGTAGTATTAGAAGAAGAAGAAGAAGACGTAGTAGTAGTGGCAGTGTCACAAGAGTAGTAGTAGTAGTAGTAGTATGCGAAGTAGTAGTTGTTGCAGTTTTAGCAATCGCAGTAGCAGTAGTAGTAATATTAATAGGAGGAGTAGTAGTAGCGGTAGTAGCGGAAGCAACAGTAGTAGTAGTAGATTTTGCTGTAGTAATAATAGTAATAGTAGCAGTAGGAGTAGTTTTAAGAGAAGTAGTAGTAGTAGTTGGTGTTGTTGTTGTAGGAAAAGTAGTAAAAGTAGTAGTAGTTGTTGTAGTTGAAGTAGTAGTACTAGTAGTAGTAGTAATAGTAGCAGTAGAAGTAGGAGTAGGAGTAGTTGTAGTTGTAGTAGTGGTAGCAGCAGCAGCCATAATAGTAGTAGTAGTAGCTGTAGTAGTAATAGTAGTGGTAGCAGTAGGAGTAGTTGTAGTAGTGGTAGTAGTAGTAGTAGTTGTTGTTGTTGTTGTAGTTGTAGTTGTAGCAATAGCAGTAGTCGGAGTAGTCATAGTAGTAGTAGATGTAGTTGTAGTTATTGTAGTAGTAGTAGTTGCTGGAGTTGAAATAGTAGGAGTAGTAGTATTAGTAGTAGTAATGATAGTAGTAGTTGTATTAGTAGCAGGAATACGTGTCGTAGTTGTAGTAGTAGCAGCAACAGTAATAGTAGTAGTAGTTAACAGCAGCTCGTGTAGTAGTAGTAGTAGTAGTTGTTGTAGTAGCAATAGAAGCAAATGTGGTAGTTGTAGTGGTAGTAGTTCTTGTTGTACTAAGAGAAGTAGTAGTATTAGTAGTGGTAACCGTAGTAACAACATTAGTTGTATTAGTAACGCTAGTAGTAGCTGTAGCAGCAGCTGTATTTGTAGTAGTATAAGTAGCAGCAGTAGCTATATTACTGCTGCTACTTAGTAGTATTTGCAGCAGCAACAACAGTGTTAGTAACTGTAGTAGTAGTAGCAATAGTAGTAGGAGTTGTAGTGGTAGTAGTTCTTGTTGTACTAAGAGAAGTAGTAGTAGTAGCAGTGGTAGCCGTAGTAACAACATTAGTTGTACTAGTAACACTAGTAGTAGTTGTAGCAGCTGATGTATTTGTAGTAGTATAAGCAGCAACAGGAGCTGTATTAGCAGTAATAGCAGTAGTTTTGGTAATAGTAGTAGTTGTAATAATAGTTGCAGTAATAGTAGTATTTGCAGCAGCAACAACAGTGTTAGTAGCTGTAGTAGTAGTAGCAATAGTAGTAGGAGTAGAAGTAGTAGTAGCAGTAGTAGCAGTAGGAGTAGTAGTACTAGTAGTAGCAGTAGTAGTAGTAGTGGTTGTACTAGTTGTAGTAGTAGGAGTAGCAATTGAAACAGTAGTAGTAGTAGTGGCAGTAACAGCTACGACAGTAGTAGCAGTAATTTTAGTAGTGGTGGTTGTTGCAGTAGTTGCAGTAATAGCAATTGTTGTAGTATTAGCGATAGTAGTAGTGACAAAACTAGTAGTGGTAGTAATAATAGCAATACTAGTAGAGGTAGTAGTAATAGTAGTAGTAGGAGTAGTTGCACTAGTAGTAGTAGTAATAGGAGTATTAGGTGTATTAGTTGTTGCTGTAGTAGTAGTAGGTGTAGTTATAGCCGTTGGTGTATGAGTATTAATAATAGTAGCAGTAGTAACAGTAGTAGTTGGAGTAATAGTAGCAACAATAGCAGTAGCACTAGTAGTAGTTGTTGCGGTAGAAGCAGCAGTGGTAGTAGTAGTATTAGTAGTACTAGTAGAAGTAGGTGGAGTTGTAGTAGTAGTTATAGTAATAGTAGTAATAGTAGTATTGGTAGTAGTAGGAGTAGTAGAAGTTTGTCTAGCAATAGAAGTAGTAGGATTAGTAGTAGGAGTAGTTGTAGAAGCACTAGTAATAGTACTAGTAATAGTAGTATTAGTATCTGTAGTAGTAATTGTCATAGTAGTAGTAGTTCTGTAGTAGCATTCACAATTGTTGTAAGAGTAGTTGTAGTAGTAGTAGTGATAGTAGTAGGCGTTGTTATAAGAGTAGGAGTAGTAGCAGAAGTAGTAGTAGCAACTGTAGTAATAGAAATTGCATTGGTAGTAATTGGAGTAGCAGCAGTAGCAGCAATAGTAGTAGTAATAGTAGTAGTAGTAGAAGTAGTAGGAGGAGTAGCAGTAGAAGTACTAAAAGTAGTAGCAGTTATAGTAGGAGTAGTAATAGTTGTAGTAGGAGTAGTAGGAGTAGTACTGGTAATAATAGTAGTATTAGTAATAATTATAGTAGTAGTAGTAGTAGTTGCAGCAGTAGTTGCGGCAGTAATAGCATTAGCAGTAATAGTAGTAGCAAAAGTAGTAGTAGTCATAGTAGTAGTCATAGTTATTTTATCTGCAGTAGTAGTAGTAGAAGTGGTAGCAGAAGCAATAGTACTAATAGTCATAGTGGTGGAAGCAATAGTAGTAGCACCAATGGTTGCAGAAGTCGTAGTTGTAGGAGAAATTGTAGTAGTAGTAGTAGTAGTAGTAGAAGAAGAAGCAATTGCATTATAGTTGGAGTGGAAGTTGTAGCAGTAGTAGTAGGAGAAGTAGTAGTAGTATTAGGAGGAGTAACAATAGTAGCAACAACAATAGGAGTTGTAGTTGTAGTAGGAGTAGTAGCAGTTGTAGTTGTAGGAGTAGTAGTACCTGTTGTAGTAGTAGTTGCTGTCATAGCAGCAACAGTAGTAGTAGTAGGAGTAGTAGTAGTTGTAGCCGAAGTGATAGTAGTTGAAGTAGTAGCACCAATAGTAGTAGTAGCAATAGTCAGAGTAGTTATAGGAGCAATAGTTGTTGCTGTAGTAGTAGTAATAGCAGTACCAATAGTACTAGAAGTTGTAGCAGCATCATTAGTAGTAGCAGTCGTAGTTGTAGTAGTAGTAGAAGAAGCAGCAACAGTAGTAGTAGCAATTGCAGTGGAAGTAATAGTAGTGATAGTTGAAGTTGTAGTAGTAGTAGGAGTAGCGTCACGGGTAGGAACCGAAGTAGTAGAAGTAATAGCAGAAATAATAGAAGTAGTAGTACTAGTAGCATTCAAACTAGTAGTGGCGGAGTAGTAATAGCAGCAGTAGTAATAGTATAAGTTGGAGCACTTGTGGCATTAGTAGTATAGTAGTAGTAGTTGCAGCAATAGTAGTAGATGTATTTGTAGTAACAATAGTAGTAGTAGTAATAGTAGTAGTAATAGAAGTAGTAGTAGTGGTTGTAGTAGTAGCAGTAGTAGTTGAAGTAGTAGTAGTAGTAGTGGGAGTAGTAGAAGTTGTAGCAGCAGCAGCAGCAATAGTAGTAGTAGTTGGTCTAGCATTACATGCAACAACCAAATTATTAGCAGTAGTGGGAGTAATAATAGTAGTAGTAGTCGCAATTGGTGTAGTAGTACTTAAAGCAGTAGCTGTAGTAGTAGCAGTAGTAGTAATAGCTGCAGCAGTAAGAGGTTTAGTAGTAGTAATAGTAGTAGTAATTGTTTTAGTAGTAGTTGCAGCAATAGTAGTAGTTGTACTTGTAGTAATAATATTTGTAGTAGTAATAGTAGTAGTAGTAGTAGCAGTAGTAGTAGTAGTAATAGTAGTAGTACTAATAGTAATACGAGTAGTAGTAATAGTTGTACCAGCAGTAGTAGCAACAGTAGCAGTAGTAGTAGCAGTAGTAGCAGTAGTAATAATAGTAGTAGTAGAATAGTAGTAGTAGTAGTAGTCGTCGTAATAGTTGTAGTAGTTGTAATAGTAATAGTAGTTATTACAGTAGCAGTTCTAGTAATAGTAGTAGTAGTAACAGGAGTCATAGTAATCAAAGTGGTGGTTGTAGTAGTAGTAGCAGTAGTTGTAGTACTTGCATAAATAGTAGTAGCAGTAGTAGTAGTAATAGCAGTAGTGGAAGTAAAAGTGGTAGTTGTAGTAGTAGTAGCAGTAGTTGTAGTACTTGCATAAATAATAGTAGTAGTAGTAGTAGTAGCAACAGCAGTAGTAATAGCAGCAGCAGTAGTTGTAGTAGTGGTAGTAGCCGTCGAAGTAGTAGCTATAGTAGTAGTAGTAGTAGTAGGAGGAGGAGGAGGAGGAGGAGGAGCAACAGCAGCAGTAGTGGTAGATTTAGTAGTCATAGTAGTAGTAGTAGAAGTGAAAGTAGTACTAGTAGCAGTAGTAATTATTGTAGAAGTTATAGTAGCAGCAGCAGCAGTAGTTGTTGAAGTAGTAGTAGCCTTAGTAGTAATATTAGGAGTAATAGTAGTAGTGGTGTTAGATGTAGTTGTAGCAGTAGTTGGAGTTGTAGTAGGAGTGGCAATCGAGGTAGTAGCAGTAGTTGCAGCAATAATAGATGTAGTAGTTCTAGGAGGAGTAGTAGTTATTTTAGTAATAGCAACAAAAGTAGTAGTAGTAGTTGTAGTAGTAATATTAATAATAGGAGTAGTAGTTGAAGTAGTAGTTGTAGTAGTAGAAGTAGTCTAATAAGTTCCAGTAATAGTAGTTGTAATAATAGTAGTAGTAGTAATCATAGTCGAAGTAGTAGCAGTAGTGGTAATAGTAGTAGAAGTAGTACTAATGGTGGTGGTGGTAGTAGTAGTGGTAGCAGCAGTAGTAGTAGAAAGTGTAGTAGTAGTGGTAGTCAGAGTAGTAGTACAAGTGGTAGCAGTTGTAGTAGTACTAGTAGCAGTAGTAGTTATTGTTGTTGTTATAGAAGGAGTTATTATCATAGTAGTAGGTGTAGTTGTAGTTGTAGTAGTAGTAGAAGTAGAAGCTTGAGTTGTAGTAATAGTATTAGTTATTGTATTACTAGTAGTACCAGTAGTAGTAGTTGTAGCACTAAGGTAGAAGTAGTAGGAGTAGTTTTCGTAGTAGAGCTACTACTAGCAGTTGTAGTCATAGTAGTAGTAGTAGCATTAGTAGTGAGAGTCATAGTAGTAGTAGTAGAAGTAGTAGGGGAAATAATGGAAGTAGCAGGAGTGGTAGTTGTAGAAGTAGTAGTAGTAGTAATAGTAGTATTAGTAGTAATTGTAGTGGTAATAGTAGTAGTATTAGTAGTAAAAATAGTAGTATAGTAGGAGTAATAGTAGAAGTAGTGGGAGTAGTAGTAGTTGTAGTAGAAGAAGTAGTGGCAGTTGTAGTAGTAGTAGTAATAGTAGTAGTAGTGGTGGTCGTAGTTGCAGCAGTAGTCATACTAGGAGCAGTAAGTAGCAGTATTAGTCGTAGAAGTTGTAGTAGTAGTAATGGTAGTAGTAGCAGCAGCAGTCGTCTAAGTAGTTGTAGTAGTGGTAGTGTAGTATTAGTAGTACTAGGGGTAGTAGTAGTAGGGGTAGCACTAGCAAAAGGTGGAGTACGAGTAGTAGTTGTAGTACTACTAGTTGAAGTAGTCGTTGTTGTTGTAGTATTAGTAGCAGCAGCAGTAGTAGTAGTTGTACTCGGTGTAGTAGCTGTCGTAGTACTAAGAGTAGTAGTAGCAGGAATAGTAGTCGTTGTAGTTGTAGTTGCAGTAGTAGGAATATTAGTAGGAGTAATAGTAGTAGTAGTAGTAGGAGTAGTAGTAGTAGTATTATTATTAGTAGTATTAGGAGGAGGAGGAGGAGGAGGAGCTGCAGCTTTAGTAGTAGTTGTTGTTGTTGTAGTAGCGGTAGTAGTAGCTGTGCTAGAAGTGGTAGTAGCAACAACAGTAGTAGTAGTAGTATAGTAGTCGTGGTAGTAGTAGTAGGATGGGGAGGAGGAGGTGTATTAGTAGGAGTAGTAGTAATCGCAGGAATAGGAGCAACAACAGCAGCAATAGTAGTTGTAGTAGTAGTAATAGTAGCAGTACTAGCAGTAGGAATAGTAGTACGAGTAGTAACAATAGCAGTAGTAGGCATAAAAGTAGTATCAATACTAATGGTTGTAGAAGTAGTAGCAATAGGAGTCCTAGTGGTAGTAGCGGTGGTAATAGTGTAGTAGCAGCAGCAGCATTAGTAGTAGTAGCCCTAGAAGTGGTCGTATAAGCTGTTGCAGTGGTTGTAGTAGTAGTAATAGTTGTTGTAATAGTAGTAGTAGTGGTATTATACACACTAGTAGTTGCAAAAGTAGTTGTGGTGGTAGTAGTAGTAGTAGGAGTTGTAGTAGGAGTATTAAGTGTACTAATTGAAGTAGTAATAGTAGGTGTAGTAGGAGTAGTGAAAGTAGCAGTAGTAGAAGTAGCAGGTGTAGTAGTAGTAAAGTAGTAGTAGTAACAGTAGTAATAGTTGTAGTAGTTGTAATAGTAGTAATAGTAGTAATAGTAGTAGTATTAGTCATACTAGTAGTACAAGTAATAGTAGTAGTAGTAGCAGCAGCAAAAGTAGTAGTAGTAGTAGCAGTTATTGTTGTTGTTGTTTTGTTGTTGAAGAAGTAGAAGTTGTAAAAGTAGTAGTATGTGTAGTAGTAACAGCAGTAGTACTAGTACTATTAGTAGTATTGGTAGTACTTGTAGTAGTAGTAGGAGTAGCAGAAACAACAATAGTACTATTAGTGGCTACATTAGTTCGAGGAGTAGTAGTAGTAGAAGTAGTAATCCTTGTTGTAGTAGCAGTAGTCGCTGGAGTAGTAGTAGTAGTAACAGTAGTAATAGTAGTAGTAGTACTTGTCATACTTGTATTACTAGTAATAGTAGTAGCAGTAGGAATAGTATAAGTAGTAGTAGTAGTAGCATTTATTATTATTGTTGTTGTTGCTGCAGTAGTAGAACTAGTAAAAGTAGTAATATTTGTAGTAATAGTAGCAGCAGTAGTAGTACTAGAAGTAGTAATTCTTGTTGTTGTAGCAGTAGTCGCTGGAATAGTACTAGTCATTGTAGTAGTAATAGTAGTGGCGGTGGTGGCGGCGGCGGCGGCGACGGTGGTGGTGGTGGTGGTGGTGGTGGTGGTGGTGGTGGTGGTGGTAGTAGTAGTAATGGTAGGATTCATGGCAGTAGTAGTAATTGAGGCAGTAATAGGAGTAGTAGTAGTGGTAGTCGGAGGAGGAGGAGTAGTAGTGGTAGTTGTAGTAGAAGTATTTGTAGTAGTAGTACTAGTTGGAGGTGTAGGAGGAGTAGTAGTAGTAGTAGTCCTAGTATTAGTAGTAGTCATACTAGTAGGAGTTCCTGCAGCAGCAGTTGCAACAGCAGAAGTAGCAGTAGTAGTGTTAGTTGTAATAGTCATAGTAGTAGTTGTAATAGTAGCAGCGACATTAGTAGTAGTACTATTAGCAGTAGCAAGAGTAGTAGTAGTGGTGGTAGTAGTAGTCGTAGTAGCAATTGCAGGAGGAGGAGGAGTAGTAGTAGTTGTAGCATTAGTACTACAAGTAGTAGAAGCAGTAGTAGCTGTATTAGTAGTAGTACAAGTAGTAGTAGAAGTAGTAGTGGTAGTAGTAGGTAGTAGTTGAAGTAGTTGTAGTAACAATAGCAGCAGCAACAGTAGTAGTAGTAGTAGTAGTAGTTGTTGTTGTAATACAAGTAGTAGTAGTAGTAGTTGTAGGAGTATTAGTTGTACTAGTGGTTGTAGTAGTAGAGGTTGTGGCAATGGAATGAGTAGTAGCAGCAGAAGAAGTTGTTGTTATCATAGTAGTAGTAGTAGTAATAATAATACTCATAGTAGTAGTAGTAGGAGTAGCAATAGTAGTAGTCATAATAGTAGCAGTAGTAGTTTTGATAGTAGGAGGAGTAGTAGTAGGAGGAGGAGGAGGAGGAGGAGGAGGAGGTGGTGGTGGTGGAGGAGGAGGAGGAGGAGGAGGAGGAGTAGCTATTATAGTAGCAACAGCCACAGTAGTAGTAATAGCTATTGTAGTAGCAATAGTAGATGTAGCAGTAGTACGAGTTATTGTAGCAGAAGAAGAAGTTTTTTGTGATTATTGTTGTAGAAGTTGTAATACTCGTAGTAGTTGTTGTTGTGGTCATTGTAGTAGTAGTAGCTATAGTGGTAGTTGCAAGTGCAGCAGGAGCAACAGTAGTAGTTGTAGTAGTAGCAGTAGTCATAGCAATTGTAGTTTTAGTAGCACTAGTAGTAGCAACAACAACAGCTGAAGTATTAGGGTTGTAGTAGTAGAACTAGATAGTGTAGTAGTGGTAGTAGTAGCAGTAGTTATTGTAGCAGTAGTTGTCGTAGTAGTAGAAGTAGTAGTAGTTGTTGTTGTTGTAACAACAGAAGTAGCAGCAGCAGCAGTACCAACAGTAGCTGCAATAGTAGTGGCAATAGTTGTAAAAGCAGTAGTAGTAGTTGTAGTTGTAGCAGCAAATTCAATATTGGCAGTTGCAGTAGTAGTTGTCATTGTGGTAGTTGTAGTAACAATTGTAATGGTAGTAGTAGTAGTAGTAGTGGCAGTCATAGTAGTGGTAGCAGTAGTAGTGGAAGAAGTAGCAGTAGAATCAGTAGTTGTAGTCGTTGTAGCAATAGCAGTAGTAATTGTAATGGTGGTAGTCGTAGTAGTCATACTAGTAGCAAAAGTAGTAGTAGCAGGAAAAGTAGTAATAGTAGTCGCAGTAGTAGCAGCTGTAGTAGTATTATTATTAGTAGTAGTAGTCATAATCGGATTAGTACTAGTAGTAGTAGCAGCAGCAGTAGTAGTTGCAGTACTAGTAACCATAGAATAAATTATAGTTGTAGCAGCAATTGTAGCAGTAGTAGTAGCAGTAGTAGTATGCGTAGAAGTAGTGGTAGTTAAAGTAGTAGTAGTACTAGTTGTAGCGGCAACAAAAACAGAAGTATTAGTGTTGTAGTAGTGGAAATAGTAGTGGTAGTAGTAGAAGTAATAGTAGCAGTAGCAATAGTTGTTGGAGCTGTAGTTGCAGTTGTAGTAGAAGTGGTAGTAGTCGTTGTAGTCGTACCAGCAAACGTAGTGCTAGCAGAAGTACTAGTAGTAGTTGCAACAGTAGTAGTGGTTGCAATAGTAGTAGTAGTTGTTGTAGCAGCAATAGTTGTATTTGTTGTTGTAGCAGCAAAATCAATTGTTGCAATGGTAGTAGTAGTTGTCATTGTCATAGTGGTAGTAACAATTATAAGGGTAGTACTAGTTGTAGCAGTAGTCCTAGTAGTGGTAGCAACAAAAGTGGTCGCAACAGCAGTAGTAGCAGTAGCATTAGTAGTAATAATAGTAGTAGTCATATTTGTCGTACTAGTAGCAGAAGTAATAGTTGTAGGAAATGAAGTAGTAATAGTAATAACAGTAGCAGTAGCAGTAGCAGTAGCAGCTGTAGTAGTAGTAGTATTAGTAGTAGTAGTTATAACTGGATTACTAGTAGTAGTGGCAGCGGTAGTAGTTGTAGTTGCGGTAGTAGTAGCAGTAGAAGCAACAGTAGTTGTAGTAATCGTAGTAGTAGTAGTAGTTGTCGTAGCAGTAGTTGTAGCAGTAGCAGTAGTAGTAGAAGTTGCATTGGTAGTACTAGTAGGGGTTGTTGTAGTTGTAGTAGTAATAGTAGAAGTAGTTGTAGCAGCAGTAGGAGTAGTATTACTAGCAACAATAGTACTAGTAGGATTAGTAGGAGTTGACGGAGGAGTAGCAGCCGTAGCAGTAGTAGCAGAAGTAGCACAAGTAGTAGTAGTAATCATAGTAGTAGTAGTTGTTGTCGTAGCAGTAGTTGTAGCAGTAGCAGTAGTAGTAGAAGTTGCATTGGTAGTAGTAGTAGGGGTTGTTGTAGTTGTAGTAGTAGTAGTAGTAGAAGTAGTTGTAGCAGCAGTAGGAGTAGTACTACTAGCAACAATAGTAGTAGTAGGATTAGTAGGAGTTGACGGAGGAGTAGCAACCGTAGCAGTAGTAGCAGAAGTAGCTGTAGTTGTATTCGTGGTAGTAGCAGTATCAGTTGTATCTGTAGTAGCAGTAGTATCTGTAGCAGCAGCAGCAACAGTGGTAGTAGCAGTAGGAGGAGGAGTAGTAGTAGTAGCAATAGTAGTAGCAATAATAGCAATAATTGTAGTAGAAGCAGTAGGAATAGTAGCTATAGTAGTTGTAGTAGTAGTAGAAGTAGCAGTAATAATAGAAGTGGTAACAGTAGTAGTATTAGTAAGAATAGTTGTAGTAGAAGTAGCAGTAGTAGATGTAGTAGTACTAATTATTGTTGTTGTTGTAGTAAAAGAATATGTTGGAATAGTAGTTGTAGCAATTGTAGCATTCGCAGTAGTAGTAGTAGCTGTTACGGTAGTTGCAGTAGTAGTTGTAGCAGTAGCTGTAGCGGTAGTTGTAGTAGTAGTAGTAGCAGTAGAAGTAGCATTAGTTGTGGTAGCTAGAGTTGAAGTAGTAGTAGGAGTGGCAGATGCAATAGAAGCAATAGAAGTATTAGTAGAAGCAGTAGTAGTAGCCATAAAAGTAGTAGCCACAGTAGTAGAAGCCATAATAGTAAAAGGCATAGTAGTAGTGGATGTTATAGTATTAGCAGTAGTAGAAGTTTTAGGAGTAGCAGTAGTAGTAGTAGCAGTAGCATTAGTAGCAGTAGTAGCACTAGAAGTCGTAGTAGTCGTAGTAGAAGCAGTAGTAGGATTAGCAATGGTTTTAATAGCAGTAGCAGCAGCAATAGTAGCAGCATTAGTAGTGTCTATTGCAGTAGTAGTAGAAGTAATAGCAGTAGCAGTAGTGGTAGCAGTAGCAGTAGTCGTAGCAATAGCAGTTGTAGTACTAGTAGTTGTTATTGTCGTTGCTGTAGTTGCAATAGTTGTAGTAGCAGTGCTAGTAGTTATCATAGTTGTAGTTTCAATAGTTGTAGTAGCAGTACTAGTAGTTATCGTAGTTGTAGTTATAGTAGTAATAGTAGTAATTATTGCAGTTGTATTAGTAGTCATAGTAGTAGTAGCAATAGAAGTTGCATATGTAGTAGCTGAAGAAGCAGCAAAATTAGTAGTATTTGTAGTTATAGTATTAGTAGCAGAACTGGCAGTAGTTGAAGCAGAAGTAGTAGCAGAAGTAGTTGTAGTTGTAGCAGGAGTGGTAGTAGCACTAGCAGCAATAGTAGCGGTTGTAGCAACATCAACAATAGCTGGAGCAGCAGCAGTAGGAGTAGTAGATGTAGTAGTGGTGGTAGCGGCAGTTGGAGGAGCAGCAGCAGCAGCAGTAGTAGTGACAGTCGCCATAGTAGTAGCAGTAGTAGTAGCCGTAGTAGTTGGAGCTTTAGTAGTAGCAATAGGAGTAGTACTAGTAGTACTAGTTGTAGTTGTTTTAGTAGTTGCAGTACTAGTTGTAGAAGTAACAGTAGCAGTATTAGTAGCAGTAGTGGCAGTAGAAGCAACAACAGCAGTAGTACTAGTAGTAATAGTAGTAGTAGTTGTTGTTGTAGCAATAATGCTAGTAGTAGTTGTTGAAGTTGTTGTTGTCGCAATAGTATGTACCCGTAGTAGTAGTAGTAGTTGTAGTTGTTGTAGCAGTAGCAGTAGTAGTTGTAGTAACGAAAGCAATAGTAATAGTCATGATATTAGTAGCTATAGTAGTGGTAGAAGCAGTTATGGTAGCAGTAGTAGTAGTAGTAGTAGTAGAAGATGAAGTAGTTGTAGGAGTAGAAGTTGTAGTTGTAGCACTAGTAGTAGCAGCAGTTGTACAAGCAATAGTAGAAGTAGTAGGAGACATAGTAGAAGTAGTAGTAGTAGTAGTAGTAGTAATATTAGAAACAGCAGTAGCAACCGTAGTAGTAGCAGTCATAGTAGCTGTAGTAGTAGTTGTTGTAGAACTAGCTGCAGTAGTAGTAGTAGCAACAATAATAGTAGTAGTAAAAGCAGTAAGAGTATCATAGTAGCAATAGTAGTAGTTGTAGTAGTAGTAGCAGTAACTATAGTTGTAGCGACAGTAATAGTAGTAGTAGTAGTAGCAGTTGTGGTAGTAGTAGCAGTAGGAGTAGTAGCAATAGAAGTAGTAGTATTATTAGCAGTAGTTGTTATTGTGGTAGTAGTCATAGTGGAAGTGTATTTTCAGTAGTAGCTATAGTAGCAATAGGAGCTAAAGCAGCAACAATAGTAGTAGTAGTATAAGTAGAAGTAGTAGCAATTTTAGTTGTCTTAGTAGTAGTCGTAGTTGTAATAGTAGTAGCAGTAGTAGAAGTAGATGTAGAAGCAGCAATAGTAGTAGTAGCCACACTGGTAGTAGTAGTAGTAGCAATAGTAGTAGTAACAGGAGTAGTACTAGTAGTAGGTGTAATACGAGTAATAGGAGTAGCAGTAGTAGCAATGGTAGTAGTAACAATCGTAGTAGTAGTAGTGGCAAGAGTTGTTGTAGTAGTTGTAGTCGTAGTAGTGGAAGTATTAGTAGTTGTAGTAGTAGTAATAGTAGTAGTAGAATTACTAGTAGCAGTAGTAGTAGTAATAGTAGTAGTAAGAATAATAGTAGTAGCAGTCGTAGTTGTAATAGTAGTAGTAATAGCAGTAGTAGTTGTAGCAATGGTAGTAATAGTAGTTGTTGTTGTTTTTGTTGTAGTAGTAGTTGTTGTAGTAGTATAGTAATAGTAGTAGTTGTTGTTGCAGTAGTTGTAGTAGCTACCGAAGGAGAAGTAGTTGTAGTAGCAGTAGTTGTAGTAGCTGTAGTTGTTGAAGTAGTAGTAGTTTTAGCAGTAGTAGCAATTGTAGCAGTAATTGTAGTAGTAGCAGCGGTAGTTGCAATAGCTGTAGTAGTATGTAGCAATAGTAGCTGCAATTGTAGTAGTAGTAGTCATAGTCATTATGGTAGCAGTAATAGTGTTTGTAGCAACAGTAGAGGTTGCGGAAGTAGTCGTAGTAGGAGAAGTAGTAGTAGTAGCTGTAGGAGGAGGAGGAGGAGAAGTAGTAGTAGTAGTAGTAGTACTAGTAGTAGTAGTCATAGTAGTTGTACTATAGTAGTAGTAGCAGTAGTGATAGTAGTAGTAGTAGTGGTAGTAGCAGAAGTAAAAGTAGTAGTAGTAGCCGCAATTGAAGAAGTAGTAATAGTAGCAGTAATAGCAATAGTAGCAGCTGTAGTAGTAGTGGTAGTAGCTGTGATAGTAGTAGCTGTAGTACAAGTAGTAGTAGTCATAGCAGTAGTAGCATTATTAGTAGTAGTAGCAGTAAAAGTAGTAGTAATAGTAGTCGTAATAGCAGCAGTAGTAAAAACAACAGTAGCAATAGAAGTTAGATTCTTAGTAGCAACACTAGTGGAAGTAAGACCAACAATTGTCGTTATAGAACTAGTTGTAGTAGTAGTCATTGTAGTAGTAGTAGTTGTAGTAGTAGTTATTATTGTTGTTGTTGTAGTAGTAGTAGTAGTAGTTGTTGTTGTTGTTGTTTTACTAGTAGTAGTAGTTATTGTTGTAGTAGTAGTTGTTGTTGTTGTAGTAGTAGTAGTAGCATTAGTTGTTGAAGTGGTAGTAGTAGCCGTTGTGGTATTAGCAATAGTATTATTAGTGGTTGTAGAAGTAGTAGGAGAAGTAGCAGAAGCCGTAGTAGTAGTAGTATCACTAGTAGCAATAGTAGCCGTAGAAGTAGCAGTAGAATCAATGTTTGCAATAGTAGGAATAGTAGTGGTAGTTGTACCAGTAGTAGAAGCAGCAGCAGTAGTTGAAATAATAGTAGTAGTAGCAGTATTTGGGGGAGTAGTAGTAGTAGTCATAGTAGCAGTAGTGGTTGTAACATTAGTAGTTATAGTGGTAGTTGTCATCTGAGAAGCTATTATAGCAGCAACAGTAGTAATAGGATAAGTAGTAGTAGCAGGAGAAGTAGTTGTATTAGGAGTAGTAGTTGTTGTTGTAGTTGTAGTTGCAATTTTAGTAGTAGCAGTAGTATCAGTTGTTGTAGTAGTAGAAATAGCACCACTAGTAGCTGAAGTAGCAGCAACAGAAGTAGACATATTAGTCATAGTCATAGTTGCGGTAGTAGCGGTAGTAGCAGTAGTGGCAACAGTGGTTCCAATAGTAATATACATACCAATAGTTGTAGAAGCAGGTTTAGTAGTAGTTATAGTAGTAGAAATAGAAATTATAGCAATAGAAGTAGCAACAATAGTAGTAGTTATAGTGGTAGTAGTGGAAGCAATAGTAGTTGTATTAGTAGTAATAGTAGTAGTAGTAGTAGAAGTAGGAGTAGAAGTAGTAGTAGGAGTTGGAGTAGTAGTATTGGTAGAAGTAGTAGTTGTAATACTAGTAGTAGCAGCAGGAGGTGTTGGCGTTTGAGCAGGTGTAGGAGCAGCAGTTGGAATAGTAGTAGTAGTAGTAATAGCTGTAGTAGTAATAGTGTTAGTAGTAGTAGCAGCAACAACAACAGCTACAGTAGAAGCAGTAGCTGTATTAGTCGCATCAGAAGTGGTAGTAGTAGTATTAGTTGTAGTAGTAATTGTAGTGGGAATCACAGTAGTCGTATCAGTTGTTGGTTTATGTGGAGTAGTAGTAGTAGAAAGAGCAAGAGTAGGAGTAGTAGTAGTAGTAGTAGTAGCAGGAGCAAGAGTAGGAGGAGTAGTAGTAGCAACAGTAGTAGAAGCAGCAGCAGAAGCAATAGCAGCTAAAGGAGCAGTAGTTACAATAGTAGGAGTAGTAATATAGTAATAGTAGCAGTAGGAGCAGTAGTAGTAGTAGCAGTCGTAGTAGTAGTATAAGTAATGGTGGTATTAACAATAGTAATAGTTATCAGTACTAACGTTCGTAGTAGTAATTAAAGTAGTAGTAGTAATAGTAGCAGTAGTAGCAGCAATAGTAGCAACAATAGTAGTAGTAATAATAATAGTAGTAGTAGAAGAAGAAGAGGAAGAGGAAGAAGAAGAAGAGGAAGTAGTAGTTATTGTTGTTGTAGTAGTAGTAGTGGTAGGAATAGGTGTAAGAGTCGAAGTAGTAGTCGTAGTACTAGTAGTAGTAGTAGTAGTATTAGGAGTAGTAGTCGTCGTTATTGTAGTTGGAGTAGCGGTAGTAGTAATAGCAGTAGTTTTAGGAGTATTATTAATAATAGTAGTGGTAGTGATAGTAGAAATTGGAGTGCCTACTACTACTACTCCAACTCCGGCTCCTGCCACTACTACTACTCTTCCAACTATTGCGACTACCACTCCTACTCCTACTCCTACTCCTACTCGTACTACTGCTAGTACTACTATTACTAGCACAACAACAACTACTACTACTAGTAAACTACTACTACTACTTTGACAATGGCTCCTTCCACTACCACTACAATTCCTGCTCCTACTATTGCTAAAACTACTCTTACTCCTACTCCTACTCATATTACTCCAACAACAACTACTACTGTAACTACTTCTACTACTATTATTACTGCTACTACTACTACTACTACTACTTGTGAGATTGCTATAGCAACTGCTCCTACATCTACTTGTGCTACTTCTACTACTATTAACACTACTACGACTAATACTACTATTACTAAGTCTACTACTACTACTTCTACTTGTACTACTGCTACTGCTGCTATTGCTGCTACTATTGCTACTACGGTTACTACTGCTACTACTGCAAATATGCTACTACTATGACAATGGCTACAATAACACCTAATGGTAATAATACTATTGCTACTGCTACAACTCTCCTATTGCTACTACTACTGCTACCAGTACTACTACTAATGCCACTACTACTGCTGCTACAACTATAGCTACTGCTACTACTACTACTTCTACTACTATAAAAACTTCTTCTACTATTATTGTTGCTACTACCACTACAACAATTGCTGCTACTATGACTTCAATAACTAATACTACTACTATGATAGTTGCTTTTCTTACTACCACTACTACTATTGATGCTGCTACAACTAGAACTACTACTTCTATGTGTACTATTATTGCAACTACAATAACTGCTGCTACTACTACAAATACTGTTGTTACAACAACTACTACTAGTAGTACTATTACTATTAGTACAACTATTGTTCTTGCTTCTACAGCCACTACAGCTACTACGACTACTACTGCTATTGCTAAAACTACTACTACTAGTACTACTAGTACTACTCTTGCTGCTATTATTACTGCTCATACTACTGTCGCTACTACTACAACTACTACAACGGTTGCTACTGCTACTACTACTACTACTATGACTATTACTACTGCTGCTGCTACTACTACCACTACTATGGTTACTACTATTACTACTGCTGCTGCTACTCCAATTGCTACCGCTACAACTGCGACTAATCCTCGTACTACTACTACTACTACTACAACCATTGCAACTACTGCTACAACTACGACTACTATTACAACTACGCTACTGCTATGACTGCTACTGCAACTACTGCTACTTCTACTACTCCTACTACTACCATTACTACTACAACTACTGCTACTACTACTATTAGTAAAGGGAATACTACTATTTCTACTATTACTATTATTATTACTACTGCTACTAATACTACTACTGAGACTACTAGTACTAATTCTACTACTACTGCTGTTGCTACTACTATGACTACTACTACAGTTACTGCTACTACAACCAATTCTACTTCTATTAGCACTACTGTTACTACTACTGCTACCGCAACTTCTAATTCCACTTCAACTGGCACTACTACTACTGTAGCTACTACTTCTATTGCAACTATTGCTATGACTGCTATGACTACTTCTACGGTTACTACTAATACTACCACTACAAGTATTGTTGCTACTGCTAATTTACTACTACAACTACAATTGTTAGTACTACTGCTGCAACAACTACTGCCACTACTATCGATGCTACTACTACTCCTACTACTACCACTACTACTACTAGTTCTGCAAGTGCTAGTACTACTGCTTTTGCTTTTACTGCTACTATTACTACTATAATGCTACTACTACTTGTACTTATACTGCTACTACGTTTGCTATTGGCACTACTGCAACTGCCACAACTATTGCTACTACTACTGCTGCTGCTGGTACAACTACAACTAGAACTACTTCTGTTGCAATGACTACTACTACTATTATGGCTACTACTATTGCTACAACTACAAGCACTCTAACTATTACTACTACTTCTACTACAATAGCTACTACTGCTGCTGCTACTACCACGATAACTACTTCTACTGCTGCTACAATTGCTACTACTACTACTACAACTACCACTCCTACTACAACTCCTACTACTACTAATACTACTACTTCTACTATTATTGCTATTATGACTACTCTGACCACCACTACGACTACTATTAGTACTACTACTCTTACTACTGCTACTACTGCTACTGTTATAACTGTTGCTGTTGTGGCAACCACTATTACAATTGCTAGTACTACAAATGCTACTACTACTGCTACTGTTGCTACTACTAGTTCTACTTTGGCTACTACTATCGCTATATCTACTAATAATAATACTACTAATACTACTCCTACTACTACAACTACTGGAAATACTACTAAAAATGCTACTTTGACTGCTAGTACTATTTCTACTACTACTCCTACTTCGACTATTGCTACTACTATTACTACTATTGCTACTAATACAGCTACTACGACTTCTACTGCTACTACTCCTACTAACCCTACAGCTTCTATTGCTACCGAAACTATTGCCACTACTGCTGCTACTACTACTTCTATTATAACTACTACTAGTACGAGTACTACTCCTCCAACAACTACTACTACTGCTACTACTGCAACTACAGCTACTACTGCTACTACTATACCTAATACTATTACTACTGCTTCTACTACTATTGCCACTGCAACTACCGTCACTACTGCTACTGTTACTATAGCTATTATTACAACAACTACTACTAGTACTTGTACTACTACTCCTACTATAACTACTATGTATACTGCTACAAATACTATTACTACTGCTGCTGCTGCTATTACTACTGCTACTATTGCTATTATAGCTAATACTACTACTAGTGCTATTACGACTACTACAACAACTACTACTGCTACTACTCCAACTTATACTATTGCTATTGCAACTACTGCCACGACAGCTATTGCCACTACGACTACTATTGCAACTAGTACTACTAATACTACGACTGCTAGTGCTACTACAACTACTGCTGCTGCTGCTACTATTGCTTCTACTATTACTGCTACTACTACTATAGCTACTACCACCGCGACAACTGCTACCATTGCTACATGTACTACTGCAAATAGTCCTTTTGCTACTATTTCTACAGCAACTACTACTACTGCTTTTGCTACTAGTAATGCTACTACTAGTACTCCTGCTACTGTTGTTGCTCGGGCTAAAAATACTTGTAGTACTGCTACTAATACTACTACTACTACCACAACAACTACTACAATTGGAACTACTACTACTGCTACTACTACCACTACCAATACTACGACTACTACTGCTACTACTACTGCCACTATTGCTATTACTACTACTGCTACTACTGCTACTACTGCTACTACCACCACGACTACTACTACAACTACTACTACTACTATGACTGACTATGACTACCACTGCTACTACTACTTCTCCTGCTACTTCCCCTACTACTACTGCTGCTGCTACTATTACTGCTGCTACTATTAAAACTATTAGTATTACTTCTACTACAACAACAACAACTACAACTACTAACGCTACTACTCCTACTGCTATGACTACACCTATTGCCACTACATTTACTATTGCTACTACTCCTACTTTTGCTACTACTAAAACTACTATTGCTACTATTAGTTCTACTATTGCTAGTACTAGTGCTGCTGCATTGTTGCTACTGCTGCTACAATTGCAAATGCTACTACTACTGCTAGAGATATAGCTACTATTGTTGCTAATACTGCTATTACTTTTGCTACACCTAAAACTATAGCAACAACAACAACAACAACAACAACTACTACTACTACTACTTCTACAACTATAATAACTACTACAACTATTGCAAATACTACAACTACTACTACGGCTACTACTACTGACGCCACTACCGTTACTACCACAACTAGTACTATAGCTACTACTCGAGATACTACTACTACTACAACTACTAATACTTCAACTACTACTACTACTCCCATTACTACTGATACTGCAACAATAATAACAACAATAACAACAACAACTACTACTACTGCTACTACTCATACTACTACTCCACCTCCTCCTCCTCCTACTACTACCACTAATGCTACAACAACAACTACTACTACTATAATTACGACTACTACTACAATGATAACTACTATAACTACAACTACTACAACTACAACTACTCCAACAACTACTACTATTATTATTATTATTACTACTACTACTACTACTACTACTTATTGTTCTTCTTCTTCTTTTTCTACTACTACTACTCCTCCTCCTACTACACCTACTACTACTATAGCTACTATTTCTGCTACTTAAACAACTACTACTACTATTGCTACTACTACTCCTCGTCCTCTTCATCCTCCTTCTCCTCCTCCTCCTCCTCCTCCTCCTACTGCTACTCATATAATAACTACTACTACTGTTGCTATTCCTATTGCTACTAGTCCTCCTACTACAACAATTATTACTTCCACAACTACAACTATTTCTAATATTCGTCCTTCTACTACTACTGCTACTACTACCATTACTACTACTACTCCTCCTACTAGTATTACAACTATTATAGCTACTGCTAGTCCAACTACAGTTGCTATTGCCACTAAAAATACTACCATTACTACTTCCACTACTAGTACTATAGTTACTACTGCTACTACTATTGCAACTGCTCGTACTGCTACTGCTACTACTATCGCTCCTACTACTTCATTTGCTGCTATTATTACTACTACTACAACTATTGCTACTACTACTGCTACTACATCTACTACCACTGCTACTAATACCACTACACTATTGCTATAACTTCTTCTACTACTACTATTGCTATTACACTACTACTAAAATAGCTACTGCCACTACTACAACAACTGCCACTACCACTCCTACTATTATTACTACTACGACTACAAGTACCACCGATACTACTACTATTAGTACTACTGCTCCTACTGCTACATCTACTGCTGCTACTATTACTACAACTACTACTAACTACTACTACTACTGTTACAACTACTGCTACTACTACAACCATTACTAATGTTGCTACAACAATGACCACTATTGTCGCTACTACAACTTCTACTACGACTACTATTTCTATTTCTGCTTCTACTTCTGCTGCTACTACTAATACAACTACCAATAATGGTACTACTAATACCACTGCTACAACTACAACTACTATTGCCAATACTACCACAAATGCTACTACGACTACTATAGCTACTACTACCACCACCACTAATACTACTACTACCACTGTTACTACTACTATAACAGCAACTACTACAGCTAATAAAACTTCTACTGCTACTACGACTACTACTGCCACTACAACTGCTACTCCAATTGCTTCTATTGCTACTACAATTACTGCCACTACTGCAACTGCTACTAATACAATTGTTGCTGCTGCTGCTGCAGCTACCGCTACTATTACTATTTCTACTACTATTGCTAATCCAACTACTACTGCTACTATGACTAGTGTTGCAATTGCTACTACTACTCCTGCTGCTACTATTTCTAATGCAACTATGGCCACTACTGCTACTGCTTCAACTATGACTATTACAACACCTACTATTAGTACAAGTACTACTCCTCCTACTATGATTACTACTTCTACAACTACTACAGCTACTGCTACTACCACTATTGCTACTACTACTGCTGCTGCTACAGCTACTATTACTACTACTACTACTACTAGTACTATAGCTAAAACTATTACTACATCTACTATGACTACTATTGCTACTATTGCTGCTGCAACTACTGCTACTACAGCTACTACAGCTACTACAGCTACTACTACTACTACTATGGCTACAGCTATTACCAATGCTAATAATAATGGTCGTACTGTTACTAACACTGCTACTGCTACTACTACTACTACTGCAACTACTACTCCTCCTACTACTACTACTATAACAACTACTACCACTACTAATACTACTACAACTAGATCTTCTACTTCTACTACTACTGCTACGGCTACTACCACTACAACAACAATTGCTACTATTACTACTATGGGTACTAATACTACTACTACTCTATATCTACTAATACTACTACTTGCTACTACTTTCTACTACCACTACTACTACAACTACTATTGCTACTGCAACTACTGCTGCTGCTACTACTACTACTACTATTACTCGTACCACTGCTACTACTGCTGCTATTGCCACTGCCACTACTGCTAATACTACTGCCACTGCCACTACTGCTACTACTTCTATTGATACTAATGCTACTACTATTGCTACAATAGCCACTATTGTAGCTACCATAGCTACAGCAACTACTACTACTACTATTGCTACTTCAGCTGTTGGTGCTACTACTGCATCTGCTACTACTATTAGTACTACTACTACTGTTGCGACTGTTACTACTAGTACTACTATAATTGCTGGTACTACTGTTACTACAACCACTATTGTTGCTACTACTACAACTATTACTACTACTACTTCTACTATTGCTACTTCTGCTACTACTACTATTGTTGCTACTTCTACCACTACTATTGCCACTACTACTAATAATACTACAACCACTAATGCTCCGACTTCAGCTACTACAACTCGTACAACAACTACTTCTACTATTGTTGCTTCTGCTTCTTCTACTACTATTGTCTGCGACTACTATTGCTACTGCTACTACTACTACTATAGCTCCTATCGCTACTTCTACTATCGCAGCTGCAGCTACTACTACTACAACAACTGCTACTTCTACCACATCCATTACAACCACTACAGCTACTACTACAACTACTACTAGTAGTACTACAATGACTACTACTATTGCTGTATCTACAGCTACAACTACTGTGGCTGCAACTACTGCTATTGCCACTTCTGCCCCTACTGCTACTACTACTATAGCTACTACAATTGCTACTACTGCTATAGCTGCTGCTACTACTACTAGTTACAACAACTACAACTACTGTGGCTACAACTATTGCTACTATTGCTACCGCTGCTACTACTCCTATTCTAGCAACTAATGCTACTACTACTACTACCACTACTACTACTATTGCTATAACTACTACTAGCTCATACTAATTACTACTACTACTGTACCAATACTGCAAGTACTACTTCTATTACTACTACTACTCCGCTACTACTACTACAATTTATTTATACTGAATGCTGGGGATACTACTACGACTGCAACTACAAATACTGCTACTGCTACCAATACTACTACTGCTGTTACTACTACTACTAGTGCAGCTATTGCTACTACCACTTTTGCTACTACTACTACTACTATAGCAACTACACTACTATTGTTGCTCCTACTTCTCGTACTACTATTACGACTACTACTACAACTACTATTAATGTTGCTACTACTACTACTACTTTTGCTTCTACTGCTACTATGACTACAACTACTACTGCTACTACTTCTACTTCTACTACAACTTCTACTTCTGCCACTACTTTTGCTACTACTACCACTACTACCACTACTACTATTACTACTACTACTTTTGCTACTAATGCCACTACATCTACTACTGCTACTGCTACCACTACTACTACTACTACTAATACTATGACAACTACTACTAAAACAACTACTACTTTGATTTTTACTACAACTATTACTACTCCAACTCCAACTACTACTGCTGTTGCTGCTAGTACTACTAAAGCTACTACTCCTACTACTATTGCTACTACTGCTAGTCCTACAACTTCTAAAACTACTACTCCTATAACTACTAGTACAACTACTACTACTCTGGCTGCTAGGTTGCTAATGTAACTTCTGCTACCACTACGACAAATTCTCTTACTACTACTACTACTGCTACCACTATGACTGCTTCTGCTGCTACTGCTACTACTACTACTACTTCCTGTAATATGGCTACCACTTTTACTACTACTACTATTACTAGTACCTCTACCGCTACAACTACTATTGCTACTGCAACTACTAATACTACTACTAACACTGCTACTTTTGCTACTACTACTACTATTACTACTACTCCTACTACTAACACTCCTAGCACTACAGCTACAACTACTAGCATTACTATTACTACTGTTACTGCTACTACTACAACAACCACAACTAGTGCTACTAGAATAACTACTACTACTGCTGCTGCCTTTCATACTAGTGCAACTACTACAACTATAACTAACACTACTACTATGACTACTATTACTACAACTACAATTAATCCGAATACTCCTACTACTACCAGTTTGACTACTACTATTACTATACTACTACTCCTGATGCTCCTACTACATCTACTACAACTCTTACTACTCCTATTACTATTGCTATTGCTATTACTTATAGGCTCCAGCTATGCTAACTATCGTTACTACTACTCCTCCTAATACTCCTACTATTACTGGTATTGGTACTGCTACTACTATAACTACTACTAATCCTACTGCCCCTACTCTTACTACTACTACATCTATTGCTGCTACTACTGTTATTACTACTATTGCAACTACTACTCAACAACAATAATAACTACTACTACTACTACTATGTCTTGTACTACTATTGTGACTACAAATATTTCTAATATTTCTACTCCAACTCAAACTCCTAATCCTACTACTATTCTTAAAACTACTACTTCTACTTCTACTACTACTACTGCTGCTACTACTATAACTTCTACAACCACTAGTTCTACTATTACTACTACTACAACTACTACTATGACTACTACTACACCTACTACTATAACTACTCTGGTTTGCCACAACCATTGTGAGTGGTAGGCGCCACCACGACAAGCTCAAGTAATGGACCTCATAATCTCGGAGGCAATAGAGTACCTCCAACGTATGTGTGCACAGGAAACACACATATAAGAAAACAACAAACTGTGGCGGTCGGTGCCACTATAAGGAGTATCATGTGAGGGAGTGTGTGATCATGCGAGGTGATGGACTACCTCCAACTTATGTGTGCGTAGGCAACACACATAGCTGCAAGTGACGGAGCCATGACAGGTTTAGATGGAGTGCCGAACAGCCCAAACCGTGCTAGACAGGTTGGCTAAAGTGAGCAGCAAGAGCATGTTTTCAGCCTGCGCCTACAACTACTACCTGTCCAACTACTGCTATTGCTGTTACACCCGCTACTACTACTTCTACTACAACAACTACTACTCTTATTACCACACATGCTCCTACTCCTACTACTACTACAACTACTATCTCTCACCCTACTACTACTACTCCTCCTCCTCCTACTCTAGCTACTGCTACTATTACTACTCCTACAAGTTCTACTACTACTAGAACAATCCCTACCACTACTCATATTCTAGCTCCAACTCCTACCAGTACTCCAACTACTATAACTACTACTACAACTAAAACTACTACTATTCCTACTATGACTACAACTATTAGAAGTAGAAGCAGAAGTCATAATAGTAGTAGTAGTAGAAGTAGATGTAGAGGTAGCTGCATTAGTAGTACTAGCAGCAGCAGAAGTAGTAGCAAGAGCAATAGTAGTAGAAGTAGTTGCAAAAGTAGTACTATTAGTAGTAGTAGGAGGAGGAGGAGGAGGACGATGAGGAGGAGGAGGAGGAGGAGTAGGTGTAGCAGTAGTAGTAGTAGCAGTAGCAGGAGTAGCAATAGTTGAAGTAGTAGTAGTTGTAGTTGTCGTTGTTGTTGTAGTAGTAGCAGCAGCAGTAGTAGTAGTAGTAACAAGAGTAGCAATAGTTTAAGTAGTAGTAGTAGTAGTTGTTGTTGTTGTAGTAGTAGTAACAGCAGTAGTAGTAGTAGCAGTAGCAGTAGTAGTTATTGTACCAGTAGTATTAGAAATAGAAGTTGTAGTAGAAGTAGTAGTAGTTGTAGTTGTACTACTACTACTAGTAATAGTAGTAGCAGTAATAGCTGTAGTAGTAATATTAGTTATATTTATAGTACTATTAGTAGGATTAGTAGTAGGAGTAGTTATAATAGTAGAAGTAAAGCAGTAGTTATAGAAGCAGTAGTAGTAGCTGTAGTAGCAGTGTTAGTAGTATGAGTAGTAGTAGTAGTGCCCGTAGTAGTACTAGAAGTAGCAATCGTAGTAGTTGTTGCAGTTATAGTAACAACAGCAGAAGTAGCCATAGCAGCAGTTGTAGTAGTAGGAGAAGTAATAGTAGTAGTTGTAGTAGCAATAGTAGAGGTAATAATAGTAGTTGTTGCAGCAACAGTAGTAGTAGTAGTAGTAGTAGTAGTAGTGATAGTAGTAGTAGTAGTAGTAGTAGTAGTAGTAACAATTGTTGTAGTAGTAGTTTGAAAAGTAGTAGCAGTAGTAGTTGTGGCAGCAGTAGCAGTAGCAATTGTAGTAGCAGTATGCGAAGTAGAAGTTGTTGTAGTAGTAGCAACAGCAGTAGTAGAAGTAGTAGTAGTAATCATTGTACTAGTAGTAGCTGTAGTAGCAGAAGCAATAGTTATTATGGTCGTGAAAGTAGTAGTAGTACAAGATGCAGCAGTCGTAGTAGAATTAGCAACTGCAGTAGTAGTGGTGGTACTATTACTAGTGGTAGAAGTAAGAATAGTTATGGTTGGAGTAGTAGTAGTGGTTATAGTACAAGTAGTAGTAGTAATTATCAGAGTGTTAAGAGGAGGAGGAGGATGAGTAGTAGTATTAGAAGAAGTAGTATTAGTAGTAGAAGGAGGAGGAGGAGGAGGAGTGGTAGTAGTGGTAGTAGTGGTAGTAGTAGTAGTTGTTGTTATTATTGTTGTTGTGGTCATAGTAGTAGCAATAGCAGTAGCTATAGGAGTAGTAGCAATAGCTATAGCAGTAGCAGTAGTAGCAGTAGTAGATGTAGTAGCAGTAGCTGTAGCAGTAGTAGTAGTAGTGGCAGTAGTAGTTGTAGCAGCAGTAGTAATAGTAGTAGTACCAGTAGTAGTAGTAGTAGCAGTAGTAGACGTAGTAGTAGAATTAGCAGCAGTAGTCATTCTTCTAGTAGTAGTATTAGTGGAGATAGTAGTTATAGTAGTATTACTACTCCTACAATAATTATAATTAAACTACTGCAAATACTACTACTACAACTGCTAATGCTATAACTCGTAGCAGTATTACTAGCGATAGGAGTTATAGTAGTAGTAGTTGTAGTGGTTGTAGTAGTAGTAGTAGCCACAACAACTAAAGTAGAATTACTAGTAGCAGCAGCAACAACAATAAGTAAAGCAGTAATACTAGTAGTGGCAGTAGCAATAACAGGAGTAGTAGTAGCAGTAGTTGTTGTAGTAGTTGGAGTAGTAGTAGTAGTTGTAGCAATAGTAGTAGCGACAATATCTTTAGTAGTCTTTGGAGTAATAGTAGTAGTAGTACAGGTAATAATAGGAGGAGGAGTAGTAGTAGCAGTAGCAGTAGTAGTAATAATAGCAAAAGTAGTTGCAGTAGTAGCAGTAGTAGAAGTAGGAGTAGTAATCGAAGTGGTAATAATTGTAGGAATACTATAGTAGTTGTAGTAGTTGTAGTAGCAGTAGCAGCAGTAGCAGTAGCAGTAGTTGTTGTTGTTGTAGGAGTAGTTGTAGTAGTAGTAGTAATCGATGTAGTAGTAGTAATAGTAATAATAAGAGTCATGGTAGCAGTAGTAGTTGTAGTAGTTGTAGTACTAGGCGTAGTAGTGGTGGTAGTAGCAGTAGTTGTAGTAGTAGTAATAGTAGTAGTAGTGGTAGTGGTAGGAATTACAGTAGTAGTAGTAGTAGTAGGAGGAGGTTTAATAGTAGTTGTAGTGGTAGTAGTAGTGGTAATAGTAGTAGCAATAGTAGCAATAGTAGTAGTAATTGTTGAAGTAGTAGTAGTAGTAGTTGTTGTTGTTGTTATTGTTGTTATTGTTGTTGTTGTTGTTGTTGTTGTTGTTGTTGTAGTATTAGGAGTAGCAGTAGTAGTGGTTGTAGTAGTCATTTTAGTATTAGTAAAAGTAGTAGTAGCAATAATAATAGTAGTAGTAGGAGGTGTAGCAGCAGCAGCAGTAGCAGTATTTATAGTTGTAGTAGTAGTAGTGGCAGTTGTAGAAGTAGTTGTAGTACTAGCCATAGCAGTAGCATTATCAATAGTAATAGTAGCAGCGGTAGTTATCGTAATAGTAGTAGATGTAGTAGTAGTTGAAGTTGTAGTAGTAGTACAAGTTGTGGTTGCAGTAGTAGTAGCAACAGCTATAGTGGTATTTGTTATGGTTGTTGTTCTTGTTGTAGCTATAGTCATAAGAGGAGTAGTAGTAGTTTTTGTTATTGTAGGAGTCATAGTGGTAGTATAAATAGTAGTTGTAGCAGCAGCAGTAGTAGTCGTAGAATTATAGTAGTACCAATAGTAGGAGCAGAAGCAGTAGCTATAGTAACAGTAGCAGAAGTAGTTGTTGTAATAGTAGTAGTCATTGTTGTTATTGTAGTAGTAGTAGTAGTAGTGGTAGTCTCAGCTGTCGTAATAGAAGTAGTAGTAGCCCTAGTACAAGCGGTAGTTGTGTTAGTAATCGTAGTAGCAATTGAAGAAGTAGTAGTTGTTAAAGAAGAAGAAGAAGTTATTGTTATTGTTGTTGTAGTATTAGTTGTAGTTCTAGTAGCAGTTGTACTAGTCACAACAGTAGCAGCAACAATAGTAGTAGTAGAAGTACTTGTTGTAGGATTACATGTAGTACTGGTAGTTGTAGTTATAGTAGTAGTGTAGTAGTAGGAGTAGTAGTAATAGTAGTGGAAGCAGCGGTTATAATAGTAGTAGTAGAAGTAGTTGTGGTAGCATTAGTAGTAGGTAGTAGTCATTGCAGTAGTACTAGTAGTAGGTGCAATAGTTGTAGCAATAGGAGTTGTTGTAGTAGTAGTAGTAATACTAGTAGTAATATTAGCAATAGCAGTACTAGTAGAAGTTGCAGTAGCCATAGTAGTAGTTATAGTAGTCACAAAAGAAGAAGTAGTAGTAGTAGTAGTCATAGTAGTGGTAGTCGTACTAATAGCAGTAGTAGCTGTAGTAGAAGTTGTTGTAGTAGTAGTAGTAATAGTTATTGCTATTGTTGTAGTAGTAGTAGCAGTAGTAGTTTGAGTTGTCATAGTAATCGTAGTAGCAGGAGGAGTAGTTGTTGTTGTTGTTGTAATAGTAGTAGTAGTAGTTGTAGGAGTACCAGTAGCAGTAGTAGTAGTATTAGTAGTAGTGTTAATAGCAGTAGCAGTCATACTAGCAGTAGGAATAGGTGTCATAGTAGTAGTACTAGTCTTAGGAGTAGTAGTAGTAGAAGAAGTAGTAGTAGTGGTGGTCTCAAGAGTAGCAGTATTAGAAGAAGTAGTAGTAGTGGTGGTGGCAGTGTCAACAATAGTAGTAGCAGTAGTAGTAGTTGTTGCAGTTGTAGCAATCGCAGTAGCAACAGTAGTAATAATAATCGGAGTAGTAGTAGCGGTAGTAGCAGAAGCGACAGTAGTAGTAGTAGATTTTGCTATAGTAATAGTTGTAGTAGTAACAGTAGGAGTAGTTTTAAGAGAAGTAGTAGTAGTAGTTGGTGTTGTTGTTGTTGTAGGAAAAGTAGTAAAAGTAGTAGTAGCTATTGTAGTTGAAATATTAGTACTCGTAGTATTAGTAATAGTAGTAGTAGAAGTAGGAGTAGCCACAACAGCAATAGCAGTAGCAGTAGTTATAGTAGTAGTAGCCATGGTAGCAGCAGTAGCCATGATAGTAGTAGTAGTAGTTGTAATAGTAGTAGCAGTAGGAGTAGTTGTAGTAGTCGTGATGGTAGTAGTAGTAGTTGTTGTTGTTGTAGTTGTAGTTGTAGCAGTAGCAGTAGTGGGAGTAGTCATAACAGTGGTAGTTGCTGGAGTAGTAGTAGATGTAGTAGTAGTTGTTGTAGTAGTAGTAGTTGCTGGAGCTGAAATAGTAGTAGTAGTAGTAGTAGTAGTAGTAGTAATGATAGTAGTAGTTAGATTAGTAGCAGGAATAGCTATCGTAGTTGTAGTAGTAGCAGCAAGAGTAATAGTAGTAGTAGTAGTAGTAGTAGTAGTAGTAGTAGTTCTGGTAGTAGATGTAGTAGCAATAGAAGCAAATGTAGTAGTTGTAGTGGTAGTAGTTCTTGTTGTACTAAGAGAAGTAGTAGTAGTAGTAGTGGTAGCCGTAGTAACAACATTAGTTATACTAGTAACACTAGTAGTAGCTGTAGCAGCAGGTGTAGTAGTAGTAGTATAAGTAGCAGTAATGGCTGTATTAGCAGTAATAGTAGTAGTTGTGGTAGTAGTAGTAGTATTTGCAGCAGCAGCAACAGTGTTAGTAACCGTAGTAGTAGTAGCAATAGTAGTAGGAGCAGTAGTAGTAGTAGCAGTAGGAGTAGTAGTACTAGTAGTAGCAGTAGTATCAGTAGTGGTTGTACTAGTTGTAGTAGTAGGAGTAGCAATTGAAACACTAGTAGTAGTAGCAGCAGCAAAAGCTACAACAATAGTAGCAGTAATTGCAGTAGTAGTGGTTGTTGTAGTATTTGTAGTAATAGCAATTGTAGTAGTACTAGCGATAGTAGTAGTGACAATAGTAGTAGTGGTAGTAATAATAGCAATAGTATTAGAGGTAGTAGTAATAGTAGTAGTAGGAGTAGTTGCAATAGTAGTAGTAGTAAAAGGAGTATTAGGTGTAGTTGTTGTTGTTGTAGTAGTAGTAATAGTAGTAGTAGGTGTAGTTATAGCCATTGGTGTATGAGTATTAATAGTAGTAGTAGTAGTAACAGTAGTAGTTGGAGTAGTAGTAGTAGAAATAGTAGTAGCACTAGTAGCAGTAGTTGTGGTAGAAGCAACAGTGGTGGCAGTAGTATTAGTAGTACTAGTAGAAGTAGGTGGAGTTGTAGTAGTTGTTATAGTAATAGTAGTAATAGTAGTATTAGTAGTAGTAGTAGGAGTAGTAGAAGTTGGTCTAGTAGTAGAAGTAGTAGGATTAGTAGTAGGAGTAGTTGTAGAAGCACTAGCAATAGTAGTAGTAATAGTAGTATTAGTAGTTGTAATAGTAGTAGTAGTCATAGTAATAGTAGTTCTGTAGTAGCATTCACAATTGTTGTAAGAGCAGTAGTAATAGTAGTAAGCATCGTTATAAGAGTAGGAGTAGTAGCAGAAGTAGTAGTAGTAGTAGTAGTAGTAGGAATAGAAATTACAGTGGTAGTAATTGGAGTAGCAGCAGTAGCAGCAGAAGTACTAGTAGTGATAGTAGTAGTAGTAGGAGTAGTAGGAGGAGTAGCAGTAGAAGTACTAAAAGTAGTATAAGTTGTAGTAGTTGTAGTAGAAGTAGTACTCGTAAAAATAGTAGTATTAGTAATAATTATAGTAGTAGTTGTTGTTGTTGTTGCAGTAGTAGTTGCAGCAGCAGTAGCATTAGCAGTAATAGTAATAGCAGAAGTAGTAGTAGTCATAGTAGTAGTCATAGTTGTTGTATCTGTAGCAGTAGTAGTAGTAGAAGTGGTAGCAGAAGCAATAGTACTAATAGTTATAGTGGTGGAAGCAATAGCAGTAGCACCAATGGTTGCATAAGTCGTAGTTGTAAGAGAAATTATAGTAGTAGTAGTAGTAGTAGAAGAAGAAGAAGCAATTGCAGTATAGTTGGAGTCGAAGTTGTAGCAGTAGTAGTAGTAGGAGAAGTAGTAGTAGTATTAGGAGGAGTAGCAATAGTAGCAACAACAACAGGAGTTGTAGTTATAGTAGGAGTAGTAGCAGTTGTAGTTGTAGGAGTAGTAGTACCCGTTGTAGTAGTAGTTGCTATCATAGCAGCAATAGTAGTAGTAGTAGGAGTAGCAGTAGTTGTCGCCGAAGTGATAGTGGTAGAAGTAGCAGCAGCAATAGTAGTAGTAGCAGTAGTCATAGTAGTTGTAGGAGCAATAGTTGTTGTTATAGTAGTAGTAATAGCAGTACCAATAGAACTAGAAGTTGTAGCAACATCATTAGTAGCAGTCGCAGTAGTAGTAGTAGTAGCAATTGCAGTGGAAGTAGTAGTAGTAATTGTTGAAGTTGTATTAGTAGTAGGAGTAGCATCACGGGTAGGAACCGAAGTAGTAGAAGTAGTAGTACTAGTAGTGGCAGTAGTAGTAATAGTAGAAGTTGGAGCACTAGTGGCATTAGTAGTATAGTAGTAGTAGTTTCAACAATAGTAGTAGATGTATTTGTAGTAATAATAATAATAGTAGTAATAGTAGTTGTAACAGTAGCAGTAGTGGTAATAGAAATAGTAGTAGTGGTTGTAGTAGCAGCAGTAGTAGTTGCAGTAGTAGTAGTAGTAGTAATGGGACTAGTAGAAGTTGTAGTAGCAACAGCAGTAGTAGTAGTTGGTGTAGCATTACGTGCAACAACCAAATTATTAGCAGTAGTGGGAGTAATAATAGAAGTAGTAGTAGCAATTGAAGTAGTAGTAGTACTTAAAGCATTAGCTGTAGTAGTAACTGTAGTAGTAATAGTAGTAGTAAGAGGTTTAGTAGTAGTAATAGTAGTAGTAATAGCTTTAGTAGTAGTTATAGTAGTAGTTGCAGCAATAGTAGTAGCTGTACTTGTAGTAATGATATTTGTAGTAGTAACAGTAGTAGTAGTAGTAGCAGTAGTAGTAATAATATTAGTATTGATAGTAATACGAGTAGTAGTAATAGTTGTACCAGCAGCTATAGCAGTAGTAGTAGCAGTAGTAGTTGTTGTTGTAGCAATAGTAATAATAGTAGTAGTAGAATAGTAGTAGTAGTAGTAGTAGTAGTAGTAGTAGTAGTAGTAGTAGTAGTAGTAGTAGTAGTAGTAGTCGTAGTAGTTGTAGTAGTGGTAATAGTAATATTAGTAGTAGTAGTCATAGGCGTCATAGTAATCAAAGTGGTAGTTGTAGTAGTAGCAGTAGCGTAGTTGTAGTACTTGCATAAATAGTAGCAGCAGCAGTAGTAGTAGTAGTAGTGAAAGTAAAATTGGTAGTTGTAGTAGTAGTAGCAGTAGTTGTAGTACTTGCATAAATAGTAGTAGTGGTAGTAGTAGTAGTGGTAGCAGCAGTAGTTGTAGTAGTGGTAGTAGTAGTCGAAGTAGTAGCTATAGTAGTAGTAGGAGGAGGAGGAGGTGGAGGAGGAGCAGCAACAACAGCAGTAGTGGTAGAATTAGTAGTCATAGCAGTAGTAGTGGAAGTTAAAGTAGCACTAGTAGCAGTAGTAATTATTGTAGAAGTTGTAGTAGTAGTAGTAGCAGCAGTAGCAGCAGCAGTAGTAATAATAGTTGTAGAAGTAGTAGTTGGAGTGGTAGAAGTAGTAGTAGCCTTAGTAGTAATATTAGGAGTAATAGTAGTAGTGGTGGTAGATGTAGTTGTAGGAGTAGTTAGAGTTGTAGTAGGAGTGGCAATCGAGGTAGTAGCAGTAGTAGCAGTAATAATAGATGTAGTAGTTGTAGGAGTAGTAGTTTTTGTTTTAGTAATAGCAACAACAATAGAAGTAGTAGTTGTAGTAGTAATATTAGTAATCGGAGTAGTAGTTGAAGTAGTAGTTGTAGTAGTAGAAGTATTCTAATAAGTTCCAGTAGCAATAGTTGTAATAATAGTAGTAGTAGTAATCATAGTCGAACTAGTAGCAATAGTGGTAATAGTAGTAGAAGTCGTACTAATGGTGGTGGTAGTAGTAATAGTGGTAGCGGTAGTAGTAGTAGTAGAAAGTGTAGTAGTAGTGGTAGTCAGAGTAGTAGTACAAGTGGTAGTAGTTGTAGTAGTGGTTATGGTAGTAGAAGAAGTAGTAGTAGTAGCAGTAGTAGATGTTGTTGTTGTTACAGAAGGAGTTATTATCATAGCAGTAGGAGTAGTTGTAGTTGCAGTAGTAGTAGAAGTAGAAGCTTGAGTAGTAGTAATAGTATTAGTTATTGTATTACTAGTACCACCAGCAGTAGTAGTTGTAGCACTAAGGTAGAAGTAGTAGGAGTAGTTTTCGTAGTAGAGCTAGTACTAGCAGTTGTAGTCATAGTAGTAGTAGTAGCATTAGTGGTGAGAGTCATAGTAGTAGTAGTAGAAGTAGTAGAGGAAGTAATGGAAGTAGTAGGAGCGGTAGTTGTAGAAGAAGTAGTAGTAGTAGTAATAGTAGTATTAGTAGTAATTGTAGTGGTAGTAGTAGTAGTAATAGTAGTATTAGTAGTAAAAATAATAGTATAATAGGAGTAGTAGTAGAAGTAGTGGGAGTAGTAGTTGTTGTAGTAGTAGAAGTAGTGGTAGTTGTTGTAGTAGTAGTAATAGTAGTAGTGGTGGTGGTCGTAGTTGCAGTAGTAGTCATACTAGGAGTAGTAAGCAGCAGTAGTAGTCGTAGGAGTTGTAGTAGTAGTAGTAATGGTAGTAGTAGCAGCACAAGTCGTCTAAGTAGTAGTAGTAGTGGTAGTGTAGTATTAGTAGTACTAGGGGTAGTAGTAGTAGGGGTAGCACTAGCAGAAGTAGGAGTAGGAGTAGTAGTTGTAGTACTACTAGTAGAAGTATTCGTTGTTGTTGTAGTATTAGTAGTAGCAGCAGCAGTAGTAGATGTACTCGGTGTAGTAGCTATTGTAGTACTAAGGGTAGTAGTAGTAGTAAGAGTGCCAGTAGTAGCAGGAATAGTAGTCGTTGTAGTTGTAGTTGCAGTAGTAGGAATATTAGTAGGAGTAATTGTAGTAGTAATAGTAGTAGTAGCAGCAGCAGTAGTAGTAGTAATAGTAGCAGTAGTAGTAGTAGTAGTAGTAGTAGGAGGAGGAGGAGGAGGAGGAGGAGGAGGTGGAGGAGGAGGAGCAGCAGCATTAGTAGAAGTAGTGGTTGTTGTAGTAGCGGTAGTAGTAGTTGTACTAGAAGTGGTAGTAGCGGCAGTAGTAGTAGTATTAGTAGTAGTATTAGTAGAGTAGTAGCGGTAGTAGTATTAGGATGTGGAGGAGGAGGTGTAGTAGTAGGAGTAGTAGTAATCGCAGGAATAGGAGCAACAACAACAACAACAGTAGTTGTAGTAGTAGTAATAGTAGCAGTACTAGCAGTAGGAATAATAGTGCGAGTAGTAACAGTAGCGGTAGTAGGCGTAAAAGTAGTATCAGTAGTAATGGCTGTAGAAGTAGTAGAAATAGGAGTCGTAGTGGTGGTGGTAATAGTTGTAGTAGAAGCAGCAGCATTGGTAGTAGTAGCCCTAGAAGTGGTAGTATAAGTTGTTGTAGTGGTGGTAGTAGTAGTTGTTGTAATAGTAGTAGGAGTGGTATTATACGCACTAGTAGTTGCAAAAGTAGTTGTGGTAGTAGTAGTAGAGTTGTAGTAGTAGTTGTAGGAGTATTAAGATTACTAATTGAAGTAGTAATAGTTGGTATAGTAGGAGTAGTGATAGTAGTAGTAGTAGAAGTAGCAGGTGTAGTAGTAGGAAAAAAAGTAGTAGCAGCAGTAATAGTAGTAATAGTTGTAGTAGTTGTAATAGTAGTAATAGTAGTAGTAGTAATAGTAGTAATAGTAGTCGTAGTAGTAGTACTAGTCATACTAGTAGTACAAGTAATAGTAGTAGCAATACCAGCAGCAGAAGAAGTAGTAGTAGTAGCAGTTATTGTTGTTGTTTTTATTGTTGTTGCAGTAGTAGAAGTTGTAAAAGTAGTAGTATGTGTATTAGTAACAACAGTAGTACTAGTACTATTAGTTGTATTGGTAGTACTCGTAGTAGTAGTAGGAGTAGCAGAAACAATAATAGTACTATTAGTGGCTACATTAGTTCGAGGAGTAGTAGTAGAAGTGGTAATCCCTATTGTAGTAGTAGTAGTCACTGGAGTAGTAGTAGTAGTAGTAATAGTAATAAATGTAGTAGTAGTACTTGTCATACTTGTATTACTAGCAATAGTAGTAGCAGTAGCAATAGTATAAGTAGTAGTATTAGTAGCATTTATTGTTGTTGTTGTTGCTACTTCAGTAGTAGAACTAGTAAAAGTAGTAATATTTGTAGTAGTAGTAGCAGTAGTAGTAGTACTAGAAGTAGTAATTCTTGTTGTTATAGTAGTAGTCGCTAGAATAGTAGTAGTTATTGTAGTAGTAATAGTAGCGATGGTGGTGGTGGTGGTGGTGGTGGTGGTGGTGGAGGTAGTGGTGGTAGTGGTAGTAGTAGTAGTGATAGTACGATTCGTGGCAGTAGTAGTAATTGAAGCAGTAATAGGAGTAGTAGTACTGGTAGTCGGAGGAGGAGTAGTAGTAGTGGTAGTTGTAGTAGAAGTATTTGTAGTAGTAGTACTAGTTGGAGGTGTAGGAGGAGGAGGAGTAGTAGTAGTCCTAGTATTAGTAGTAGTCATACTAGTAGGAGTTCCTCCAGCCGCAGTTGCAACAACAAACGTAGTAGTAGTAGTGGTAGTTGCAATAGTCACAGTAGTAGTTGTAATAGTAGTAGCAGCATTAGTAGTAGTACTAGTAGCAGTAGCAAGAGTAGTAGTAGTGGTAGTAGTAGTAGTCGTAGTAGCAGCTGTAGGAGGAGGAGGAGTAGTAGTTGTAGCATTAGTACTACAAGTAGTAGAAGCAGTAGTAGCTGTATTACAGTAGTACTAGTAGTAGTAGTAGTGGTAGTAGTAGTAGTTGCGATAGTTGTAGTAACAATAGCAGTAGTAGTAGTAGTAGTAGTAGTTGTTGTTGTTGTAGTAGTATTACAAGTAGTAGTAGTAGTAGTGGTCGTAGTAGTAGAGGTTGTGGCAGTGGAACGAGTGGTAGTAGCAGAAGAAGAAGTTGTTATCATAGTAGTAGTAGTAATAATACTCATAGTAGTAGTAGGAGTAGCGATAGTAGTAGTAGTAGTCGTAATAGTAGTAATAGTTGTTGTGATAGTAGGAGTAGTTGTAGGAGGAGGAGGAGGAGGAGGAGGAGGAGGTGGAGGAGTAGTAGTAGTAGGAGCAGTAGTACCTGTTGTAGTAGCAACAGCCATAGTAGTAGTTGTTGTTGTTGTAGTAGCTACAGCAGCAGTAGCAGTAGTACGAGTTATTGTAGCAGATGAAGAAGTTTTTTTGTGATTATTGTTGTAGTAGTTGTAATACTCGTAGTACCTATTGTTGTGGTCATTATAGTAGTAGTAGTTGTAGTGGTAGTTGCAAGTGCAGCAGCAGCAGTAGTAGCCATAGTAGTAGTAGTAGTCGTACCAACTGTAGTTTTAGTAGCACTAGAAGTAGCAACAACAACAGCAGAAGTATTAGGGTTGTAGTAGTAGAACTAGTCAGTGTAGTAGTGGTAGTAGTAGCAGTAGTTGTTGTAGCAGTAGTTGTAGTAGTAGTAGAAGTAGTAGTAGTAGTTGTTGTTGTAACAACAGAAGTAGTAGTAGCAGCAGCACCAATAGTAGTTACAATAGTAGTGGTAATAGTAGTAGAAGCAGTAGTAGTAGTTGTATTTGTAGCAGCAGATTCAATAGTGGCGGTAGTAGTAGTAGATGTCATTGTGGTAGTTGTAGTAACAATTGTAATGGTGGTGGTGGTTGTAGTAGCAGTCATAGTAGTGGTAGCAGTAGTAGTGGAAGAAGCAACAGTAGAATTAGTAGTTGAAGTGGTTGTAGCATTAGCAATAGTAATTGTAATGGTGGTAGTTGTAGTAGTTATACTACTAGAAAAAGTAGTAGTAGCAGGAAATGTAGTAATAGCAGTAGCAGTAGTAGCAGCTGTACTAGTAGTATTATTAGTAGTAGTAGTCATAATCGGATTAGTAGTAGTAGTAGCAATAGTAGTAGCAGCAGCCGCAGCAGTAGTAGTAGTTGCGGTAGTAACAGCCATAGAATAAGTTGTAGTTGTAGCAGCAATTGTAGCAGTAGTAGTAGCAATAGTTGTATGTGTAGAAGTAGTGGTAGTTAAAGTAGTAGTACTAGTAGTCGTAGTAGAAGCAGCAATAGTAATAGTAGCAATAATAGTAGTAGTGGTAGTAGTTGCTATAGTATTTGTAGCAGTAGTAACAGAAATTGTAGTTGCAGTAGTAGTAGGTATTCTAGTAGTAGCACTAGTAGCAGTATGTATTGTAGAAGTAGTAGTAGCCTTAATAGTAGTAGCAGTAAGAGTGTTAGCAGTAGTCGTACTAGTAGTAATAGTCGTAGTGGATGGAGTGGTGGCAGTAGTAGTAGTAGTAGGAGTGGTAGTAGTAGTAGTAATTGAAGTAGTAGTAGTTATAGCAATAGTACTAGTTGTAGGAGGAGTAGTAGTTGTAGTAGTAGTAGCAGTAGTTGTAGAAGTAGCATCATTAGTAGTATTAGTAGCAGTAGTAGTAGAATTAGCAATACTAATAGCTTTAGTTGCAGTAGCAGTAGTAGTTGTTGTTGTGGTGGTGGTTGTAGTAGTTGTAGTTGTAGTAGTAGTCATAGTAGAAGTAGTATTAGTGACAATAGTAGTGGTAATAGTAACTGTACTAGTAGTAGTAGTAGCAGTAGTAGTATAAGTGGCATTAGATGCTGTAGTAGTAGAAGTAGCAATAGTAGCAATGGCAGTAGAAGTAGTAGTAGTAGCAATAGAGTAGTAGTTGTATTAGAAGTAGTAGTAGTTGTATTAGAAGTAGTAGTAGTAGTAGCAGTAGTAGTACTAGTTGTTGTTGTTGCGGTAGTAGTAGTAGTAGTAGCAGTAGCAGTAGTAGTAGTAGTAGTAGCAGCAGCAGCAGCAGCAGTAGTAGTAATAGTATGTGTACTAGCAGTAGTAGTGCTTGTAGTAGGAGCAGTACTAGCGGTATTAGTGGGAGTAGTAGTAGTAGTGGAAGTAGTAGTAGTGGTGGTGGTGGTGGTGGTGGTAGTAGTAGTGGTGGTGGTGGTGGTATGAGAAATAGTAGTAGTAGTAGTAGTAGTTTTAGTTATTGTAGAGGTTGTAGTAGTTGCTGTTGTAGTATTAGTAGCAATAGTAGTAGTGCAAATATTAGTAGCAGAAGATGTTGTTGTTGTTGTCTTAGTAGTAGTAGTAATACTCATAGTAGTAGTTGTAATCATTGTAGTAGTTGTGGTCATTGTAGTAGTAGTAATATGAGTAGTAGTAGCAGTAGTCGCAGCGACTATAGTTGTAGTAGCACTAGTTGTAGCGGAAACAAAAACAGAAGTATTAGTGTTGTAGTAGTAGAAATAGTCTTAGTAATACTAGTGGTAGTAGTAGAAGTAATAGTAGCAGTAGCAGTAGTTGTTGTAGCTGTAGTTGCAGTAGTAGTGGAAGTGGTTGTAGTCATTGTAGTTGTAGCAGCAAAAGTAGTGCTAGTAGAAGTACTAGTAGTAGTTGCAATAGTAGTTGTTGCTGTTGTAGCAACAATAGTTGTATTTGTTGTTGTAGCAATAGAATCAATTCTGGCTGTGGTAGTAGTAGTTGTCATTGTCGTAGTAGTAATAACAATTATAAGGGTAGTACTAGTTGTAGTAGTAGTCATAGTAGTGGTAGCAGTAGCAGTGGTCACAAGAGCAGTAGTAGCAGTAGTTGTTGTCGTTGTAGCAGTAGCAGTAGTAGTAGTAATAGTAGTAGTCATAGTTGTCATACTAGTAGCAGAAGTAATAGTTTTAGGAAATGAAGTAGTAATGGCAATAACAGTACCAGTAGTAGTAGCAGCTGTAGTAGTTGTAGAATTAGTAGTAGTAGTTATAACTGGATTACTAGTAGTAATGGCAACGGTAGTAGTTGTAGTTGCGGTAGTAGTAGCAGTAGAAGCAGCAGTAGTTGTAGTAGCAATTGTAGCAGTAGTCGTAGCACCAATAATATGAGTAGAAGTTGTAGTAGTTAAAGTAGTAGTAGTAGTTGTAGTAGAAGCAGCTATAGTAGCTGTAGCAATAGTAGTAGCAACCGTAGTAGTAGTGGTAGTAGTTGTAATATTTGTAGCAGTAGTGACAAAAGTAGTAGTTGCAGCTGTAGTAGGTGTTGTAGAAGTAGCAGTAGCCATAATAGTAGTAGCAGTAATAGTATTGGTAGTAGTTGTAGCAGTAGTGGTAGTAGTAGTTGTACTACTTGTAATAGTTGGAGTAGAGGCAGCCACAGTAGTAGTAGTAGGAGGAGGAGTAGTAGTAGAAGTAGTAGTGGCAGTAGCAGCAATAGTAGTTGGAGTCAAAGTCGTGGTTGTAGCAGTGGTAGCAGTTGTTGTAGAAGTTGATGCATTAGTAGCAATAGTAGCAATAGTAATAATAGTAGTAGTAGTAGTCGTAGTAGTGGAATTAACAATACCAATAGTTTTAGTTGCAGCAGCAGTAATAGTAGTTGTTGTTATAGTTGTAGTAGTTGTAGTAGAAGTAGTATTTGTGATAGTGGTAGTGGTAGTACTAGTTGTACTAGTAGCAGTAGTTGTTGTTGTAGGAAGAGAAGTAGTAGCTGGGGTTGTAGAAGTAGTGCTATCAATAGCAGCAGCAGCAACAATAGTAGTAATAGCTGAAGCATTAGAAGTAGCAGTGGAAGTAGTAGTAGTTGTTGTAGTGGCATTAGCAGTAGCAACAATTGTAGTAGTAGTTGTAAGAGCCGCAATAGTAGTATTTGCAGTTGTAGTAGCAATAGTAACAACAACTATGGTTGTAGTAGAACTAGTAGTAGCGGCAACAACAATAGCCGTAGTAGTGTTGTATTAGTTGAGTAGTTGTAGACGAAGTTGCAGTAGTAGTAGCAATAGTTGTACAGTAGCAGCAATAGTAGTAGTAGCGGTAGAAGCCATAGTAGTAGCAATAGTAGTAATAGTAGTAGTAGTTGTGGTCATAGTAGTAGTTATTATTGTAGTAGAATCAATAGTAGTAGAAGTAGTAGTGGTTGTAATAGTAATAGTTGTACTAGTAGTAGTCGTAGTCGTACTAGTGGTAGCAGTAGCTGTGGTAGTAGTAGTGGTAGTCATTGTAGCCGTAGTAGTAGTTGTTGTAATAGTAGTAGTAGTAGTAACAATACTAGTAGCAGAAGTAGTAGTTGTAGGAAAAGAAGTAGTTGTAGTAGTAATAGTAGCAATAGTAGTAGTAGCAGCATTAGTAATAGTAGTATTAGTAGCAGCATTAGTAATAGTAGTATTAGTAGCAGTAATAGTCTAATTAGTAGTAGTAGTAGCAGAAGTTGTAGTAGTAGTTGTAGCAGTTGCAATATTATCAATTGTAGCCATAGTAGTTATTGTAGAAGTAGTAGCAGCAACAACAGTATGAGTAGAAGTAGTAGTACTTAAAGTAGCAGTAATAGTAGTAGTAGTTGTTGTGGTAGTATTAGCGGTAGTAGTAGCTGTAGTTGTAGTTTTGGTAGTAGTAGCAAGAGTAGTAGTAGCAACAGTAATAGAAGTTGTTGTTGCAGAAGTAGTAGTAGTAGTAGTAGTCGCAGTAGCCGCAATCAAAGTAGTAGTAGTAGCATTAGCAGTAGTAGTGGCAGTAGTAGTTGTTATTTGAGCTGTAGTAGTAGTGGTCGTAGAAGTAGCAGTAGCAGCAATAGTAGTAGTAGTAGCAACAACATTAGTAGTAGTAGTAGAAGTAGGAGTCAGAGTGGTAGGAATGGTTGTAGTACTTGTTATTGTTGGAAAATTAGTAGTTGTTGTTCTTGTAGAAGCAGTGGCAGTATAGTTGCAGTAGTAGTAGTAGCTATAGCAGAAGTAGTAGGAGACGTTGTAGTAGTAGTAGTAATTAAAGTAGTCGGATAGGTAGTAGTGGTTATAGTAGTAGAAGTAGCAGTAGTAGCAATGACAGCTGCAACAACACTAGTTGTAATAGTTGTTGTTGTTGTCATAGTAGTAGTAGCATTAGTAGCAGAAGTAGTAGCATTACTAGTCGCAGTTGTAGTACCAGTAGAAGTAGTAGTATCAATTGTAGTAGGAGTAGTAGTAGAAGTAGTAGTAGTAGTAGTAATAGTAGTAGTAGTAGCAGCAGCAGCAGAAGTAGTAGTAGCAGTTGCAGTGATCGTAGTTGTTGTAGCAGCAATAGTAGTACTAGTGGTTCTAGTAGTAGTAGTAGCAGTTCTAGTAGTTCTAGTAGTAGGAGCAATAGTAGTAGAAGAAGTTGTAGCAGCAACAATAGTATTAGCAGTAGCAGTAGTAGTAGTTGTTGTAGTAATAGGTGTAGTAGCCATAGCAGTTGTAGTAGTAGTAGTTGCAACAGCAACAGTAGTTGCATTATTAGTGGTGAAAGTAGTATTACTAGCAGCAACAGTAGTAATAGTAGTAGTAGCAGTAGTCTTAGTACTGGTGGTGGTGGTGGTAGTAGCAGCAGTGTAGTAGTACAAGTAGTAGTTGTTGTAGTAATGTAGTAGTAGTAGCAGTAGTAGTGGTTGTTGTTGTTATTGTTGTTGTTGTTGCAGTAGTAGTAGCAACATAAATAGTTGTTGTACTAATAAAAGTAGTAGTAGAAGCGGTAGCAGTAGTAGCAGTTGTAGTAGTCGTAGTAGTAATAGTGGTAATAGTAGTAGTAGAAGCAAGAGCCATACTAGCAGTAGGAGTAGCAATAGTAGCAGCAGTAGTAATATTAGTCGGAGCAGTAGTAGTGGTAGTTATAGTAACAGCAGCAGTATTAGTTGTAGTAATAGTATCAACGATAGTAGTAGCAGTAGCAGTAGAAGTAATCGTAGTACTAGTAGTCGTAGTAGTAGTAATACTCATAGGAAGAGTAGTAAAAGTAGTTATAGTAGTAGTAATCATCGTAGTAGCATTAGCTACAGCAGTAGTACTATTTCTAGTTGTTGTTGTAGTAGTAATAATAGTAA
>RXID01014212.1:0-22312 GCA_005019695.1 Trichopus zeylanicus subsp. travancoricus
ATAGTAGTGGTTGTATCAGTAGTAGCAGCAGGAGTATTAGTAGTAGTAGTTGTTGCAACAGAAGTAGCAGTAGTAGAAGTTGTAATAGCAGTAATTGTAGAGTATATGTAGTAATTGAAGTAGTAGGTATAGTAGTTCTAATAGTAGTAGTAGCAGCAGAAGTAGTAGTGGCAGTAGTAGTTGTAATAATAGTATTTGTGGTAATAGTCATAGTAGTAGGTGTAGCAGCAGCAACAGCAGCAGCAGTAGTGGTAGTAGTTGAAGTATTATAAGTAGTAGTAGTACTAGTAGTAGTTGTTGTAGTAGCAGCAGCAGTAGTAGTAGTGATGGTAGTAGTAGTTGTAGCATTAGCAGAACCAGTAGTAGAAGTCATTGTTGTGGTAGTAGTAGTAGTAGCAGCAGTAGTGGTAGTAGTAGTAGTTGAAGTTATAACAAGAGGATTAGAAGTAATAGTAGTAGGAGTAGGTTTAGGAGTAGTAGTAGTAGTAGTACTAGTAGTAGTAGTAAGTGGAGTTGTAGTAGTAGTAGGAGTTGTAGTAGGTCTGGTAATAGAAGTAGTAGCAGTAGTAGAAGTAATAGTGGAAGCTGTAGTAGTATTAGGAGTAGTAGTACTAGTATTAGCAGTAGTAGTAGTAGTAGCAGTAATAATAGAAGCCGTAGTAGAATTAGTTGTGGTAATAGTATTAGCAGTAGTAGTAGTAGTAGTAGTAGTAGCAGTAGCAGTGGTTGTTGTAGTAGTAGCAGTTGTTGTAGTAGTAGTAGTAGTAGTAGTAGTAGTAGTAGTAGTAGTACTAGTAGTAGTAGTTGCAGTAGCAGTTGTTTCAGTAGTAGTTGTAGTTGCAGTGTTTGTAGTGGTAGTATTAGTTTGAGTAGTAGTCGTAGTAGTAACGGTAGTAGGAGCAGTAGTAGGAGTTGCAGTAGTTGTAATAGTAGTAGTAGTAGTAGTCACAGTGTAGTAGTTGGAATAGTAGTTGGAGTAGTAGTCATAGAAATCGTAGGAGTATTTGGAGTAGCAGTAGTAGTAGGAGGAGTAGTAGTAGTAGCAGTCGTAGCAGTAGTAGTTGTGGTATTAGGAGTTATAGTAGTAGTACCAGTAGCAATAGTAGTAGAAGTAGTAGTAGCACTGGCAGTAGTTTCAGTAATAGTAGCAGCAATTGTAATAGCAGTAGTAGTTGTTATACTAGTAGTTGTAGCAGTAGAAGTAGTCGTAGTAGTAGTAGGAGTAGGAGTTTCAGTAGCTGCAGCAGCAACAGTAGTAGTAGAAGTACTCGTAGTAGCAATGGTTGTAGTTGTAGTAGTTGTAGGATGATTAGTACAAGTGGTAGTAGTAGTAGTTGTAGGAGTAGTAGTAGTAGTAGTAGTAGTGGTATTAGTAGTAGTTGTAGTATTAGTAGTAGTAGTAGGAGTAGTAGTAGTTGTAACAGTAGTAACAGCAGTAGGAGTAGTAGTAGTAGTAGAAAAAGGAGTTGCTGTAATTGTACTAGTAGCAGTAGAAGTAGTAGTAGTATTAGTTGTAATAGTAGTAGTTGTTAGAAGTAGTAGTAGTTGTAATTATAGAAGTAGTAGTAGCAGGTGTAGTAGTAGTAGTTGTTGCTGTTATTGTGGTCGTTGTTTTTGCAGTTGTAATAGTAACTGTCGTAGTAGGAATAGTAGTAGTAGTAGTGGTCGTAGTAGCAGAAGTAGTAGCAGTAATAGGAGAAGTAGAAGTAGTAGTAGTAACAGAAGGAGAAGGAGGAGGAGCAGTAGGAGAAGTAGCAGTAGTTGTAGTAGTAGTAGTAGTAGTAGTAGTAGTAGTAGTAGTAGTAGAAGTAGTAGCAGCAGCAGTTGAAGTAGTAGTATCTGTAGCAGTAGCAATGGTAGTAGCAGTACAGTAATAGTTGTAATTGCAGTAGTAGCAGTAGTAGTGGTACTAGTATTACTAGCAGCAGCAGTAGTAATAGTAGTAGTAGCAGCAGTAGTAGTAGTAGTTGTTGTTGTTGTTGTAGTAGTAGTAGTAGTTGTAGTTGTAGTTGTAGTAGTAGTAATAGTAGTAGTAGTAGTAGTAACAGAAGTAGCATTAGAAGTCGTAGCAGCAGTAGTAGTTACAGTAGTAGTATTAGTAGCAGCTATCGTAGTAGCAGTAGCAGTCTCAATAGTAGTAGTAGTAGCAGCATTAGCAGGAGTAGTTGTAGTCGAAGTCTCCGTAGTAGTATTAGTAGTAGCAGTAGCAAGAGCAGCAGGAGTAGTAGTAGTAGGAGGAGAAGTAATAGTAGCAATAGTAGTAGTTATACGAGTAGTAGTGGCAGTTGTAGTAGTAGTATCAGTCGCTGTGGCTGTATTTGTTGTAGTATAAGTAGTAGTACTAGTAGTTGTACAAATAGTAATAGTTGTAGTTGCAGTAGTCATAGCAGAAGTTGTAGTAGTAGAAGCAGTAGTAGAAATAGTAGTCGTAGTCATAGTCGTAGTAACAACAGCAGTGGTAGTAGTAGTATAGGACTAGCAGTAGCAGTAGTAGTAACAACAGTAGTTGATGTAGTAATAGTAGTCGTGGTAGGAGTACTTATAGTAATAGTTGCAGTAGTAGCATTAGTAGCAGTAATTGTAGTAGTTCTTGGCATAGTAGCACTGCTAGTAGCAATAGTTGTTTTAGTAGTGTAGTAATAGTAGCACCAGTGGTAGTAGTAGAGGTAGTGCTAGTAGTAGTAGTACTAGTAGTTGTAATAGGTGCAATAGTAGCAGTGGTAGCAGGTGTACTAGTAGTAAAAGGCCTAGTTATAGCAATAGTGGTAGCAGTAGCAGTAGCAGCAGTAGTCATCGTCGTCGTAGTAGTAGTAGTACTAGTACCAAAAGTAGTAGCAGTAATAGGAGTAGTAGTAATAGTAGTTTTAGTAGTATTAGAGGGAGTAGCAGCAGCAGCAGTAGTAGTAGTTGCAGTAGTAGTAGTAGTGGTAGCAGTAGTGGTCGTAGGAGTAGCAGTAGTTGTAGTAAACATGGTAGTACTAGCAGCAGTAGTTCTGGTAGTAGTAGGAGGAGGAGGAGTAGGATGAGTAGTAGTTGTAGTAGTAGTAGCAGTAGTAATGGAAGTAGTAGTAGTAGAAGTAGTAGTATTAGTAGTAGAAGTAGTAGTAGTAGCAGTAGTGGCAGTAGTAGCAATAGTAGTAGTAGTAGAAGTCGTAGTAGCAGTTGTAGTATTAAAAGTAGTAGCAGTAATAGTAGTCGCTATAGTAGAGGTAGTGGTAGTGCCAGTAGTTGTAGTAGTTATAGAAGTAGTAGGAGTAATAGTACTAGCAGTAGGAGTAGTTGTCGTACTAGTTGTTGTAGTAGTAGTAGTTTTTGTAGTAGTAGTAGATGTGGTAATAGTAGCAGTAGTAGTAGTTCCAGCAGTGGTATTGGTAGTAGTAGTAGTGGCAGTTGTAGCAATAATAGAAGTAGAAGTAGTAGTAGTAGCAACAGTAGTAGTTGAAGTAGTAGTGTAGTAGTAGTGCAATAGTAGTAGCAATAGCAGCAGTTGTAGAGGTAGTAGTAGTACTAGTAGTAGTAGTCGTAGATGTAGTTGTAGTAGTAGTAGTTGTCGCAGCAGTAGTAGAAGTAGCAGTTGCAGTAGTAGTTGTTGTAATAGTTATTGTAGTAGCTATTGTAGTAGTTGTAGCAGTGGTGTAGCTGTACTGCTGGTAGTAGTAGTAGTAGTATCAACAGTTGCAGTAGCAGTAGTAGTTTCTGTGGTAGTAGTAGTTGTAATAGTAGTAGTTGAAGTAGTAGCCATAGTAGTACTTGTAAAGTAGTAGTAATAGCAGTCGCAGTAGTAGTAATAGGAGCAGTAGTAGGTGTAGTAATAGAAGTAATAGCAGTAGTTGCAATAGTAGTAGAAGCTGTAGTAGTATTAGGAGGAGGAGGAGTAGTAGTAGTAGCAGCAGCAGGAGCAAAAGAAATAGTAATAGTAGTAATAGTAGTAGCAGTAGCAATAGTAGTCTTTGTTCTGGTAGTAGTAGTAAAACCAGTAGTAGTTGTAGTAGTAGTAGCAATACCAATAGTAGCAGTAGTGGTAGTAGCCGTAGTATTAGTATTATTATTAGTAGTAGTAGTAATAGGAGTAGTAGTTGAAATAGCATTGGTGGCAGTAGTAGCATAGTTGTTGCCGTGGTTGTGGTAGTGCTAGTAGTAGCAGTAGTAGTAGTAGCAAAAGTAGCAGTAGTAGTAATAATAGTAGTAGGAGGAGGAGTAGTAGTGCCAGTAACAGTAGTAGCAACAGTAGAAGTAGTAGCAGCAATAGTAGCAGCAATCGCAGTAGTAGTAGAAGTAGTAGTAGGGGAAGTAGTAGTAGGAGTAGTAGTAGTAGTAGAGGAAGCAGTAGCAGCAGCCACAGTAGTAGTAGTAATAGTAGTAGTAGTAGTAGTAGTAGTAGTAGCAACAGTAGTAGTAGTACTAGCAATAGTGGTAGTGGTAGTAGTAATAGTTGTAGCAGCAGTAGTCGCATTAATAGTCACAGTAGTAGCAGTAGTTGTAGTAGTACTAGTAGTACTAGTAGTTGTAGTAGTAGTAACAGTAGTATTAGTAGTAGTAGCAGTATTAGAAGTAGTAGTAATAGCTGTTGTAGCAATATTATTGGTAGCAATTGTAGAAGTTGTAGTGTAATAGAAATAGTAGTAGTAGCAGTAGTAGCTGTAGTTGTAGCAGTAGTAGAAGTAGTAGCCACAGTAGCTGAAGTAGCTATAGTAGCAATCATAGCAATAGTAGCAGTAGTAGTAATAGTAATAGTGGCAGTAGTAGCATAAGATGGAGTAGTAATAGTAGTATTGGGAACAATATTAATAGTCGTACAAGCCATACTAGTAGCACCAGTGGTAGTTGTAGCAACAGTTGTATTAGTAGGAGTAGCAGTTGTAGTAGTAGCAGAGGTGGGAGCTGTAGTAATAGTTGTAGCAGATGCAGTAGCAGTAGCAGAAGTAGTAGAAGTTCTTGTAGTATTATTCGTAATAATAGTTGTAGTAGCAGTAGTAGTAGTAGTTGTTGTTGTAGCAATAGTAGTAGTAGTAGTAGTAGTATTAATTTTAGTGGCAATCAAATTAGTGCTAGCTGTAGTGGCAGTAGTTGCAGTAGTAGTAGTAACAGTAGTTGTTGTTGTTGTTATAGCAGTAGTAGTAGTAGTAGCAGTAGTAACCATATTGGCAGTAGTAGTAGTAGTAGCAGTCGTAGCAGTAGTAGCAGCAATAGTAGTAGTCGTAGAAGTTGTAATAGAACTAGAAGAACAAGTAGTAGTAGTTGTTGTTGTTGTTGTTATTATAGTAGTAATAATAGTAGTAGTAGTAAGAATGCTAGTTGTAGCCGTAGTAGTTTTAGCGGCAATAGTATTAGTTGGAGTAGCAGTAGTAGTAGTAGGGGTAATTATAGTTGGAGAAGTAATAGCAATAGTAGCAGCAGCGGTAGTAATATAAGTAGTTTCTTAGTAGTCGTAGTTGTAGTAACAGCAGCAATAGTTGTAGTTGCAGTAGTAGCAACAACTGTAGTAGTAGTAGCAGTTGTAGCAGCAGTTGTAGTAGTAGTAGTGGTAGTAGTAGTTGCAGTAGAAGTTGTTACAGCTGAAGCAGCAGCAGCAGTAGTTGTAGCAGCAGTAGAAATAGTAGTAGTAGTAATAGTAGTCGTAGTAGTAGTAACAGCAGCAGCCGCAGCAGTAGTAGTATTATTGACGGTAGTTGTAGTAGAAGTTATTGTAGTAGTAGTAGTGGCTGTAGTAGTAGTGATAGTAGTAGTAGTAGTAGTAGTAGTAGTAAGCGTAGTAGTGGTGGTAGTAGTAGTAATAAGCTAGTAGTGATAGTAGTTGTAGTAGTAGTAGTTGAAGTAGAAGTATTAGCAGAACTTGATGTAGAAGCAGTAGCAATAGTTGAAGTAGAAGTAGTTGTAGTTGTTGTTGTGGTAGAGGTAGCAGAAGTAGCAGAAGTAGCTGTAGTTGTAGAAGTCATAGTAGTAGCAGTAACAGCAGTAGAATTAGTAGCAAAAGTGATAGTAGTAGCAACAATAGCAGTCATACCATCCGTAGTAGTAGTAGAAGTAGTAGCAGAAGTCGTTGTCGTAGCATTAGTAATAGTAGTAGTAGTAATAGCATCAATAGTTTCCACAAAAGTAGTAGTAGTGGTGGTAATTATAGGACTAATAACAGTAGTAGTAGGAGTAACAACAGTGGTAGTAGTAGTAGAAGTAGTAGTAGCAGTAGTAGGAACAGTGGTAGTAGTAGTAGTAGGAGTAGTAGCAACAGTAGTAAACATGGGCGGTAGTAGTAGTAGTGGGAGTAACAACAGTAGTGGTAGTAGTAAAAGTAGTAGGAGTAGGAGTAGTAGTTGTAGTAGTAGCAATAGTAGTGGGAGTACTAGCAGCAGTAGTAGTAGTTGGAGCGATATTAGTGGATGTAGTAGCTTCAACAATCGTAGTAGTAGGAGTAGTAGAAGTAGTAGAAGGAGCTATAGCGATAGTAGTAGGAGTAGCAACAGCTAAAGTAGTAGAAGTCGTAGTAGTAGCAGGAGTATCAGTACTAAACATAATTGTAGTTGTTGTTGTATTAGAAGTAGCAGTAGTTGTAGCAGTGGTAGAAGTAGTAGTAGTTGTAGTAGTAGTAGCAGTAGTAGTAGCAATAGTAGGAGAAGCAGTAGTTGTAGTAGTTGGAGAATTTGCAGTAGTAGCCGCAGCAGCCGCAATGGTGGTGGCAATAGTAGTAGTTGTAGTAGTATTAGTAGGAAAAGTAGTAGTAGTAGAAACATAAATTGGAGCAGTAGTAGCTGTAGCAGTAGTAGTAGTTATAGCAGTAGTAGCCGCAGTAGCAGTAGAAGTTGTAGTAGCCGTACTTCCAGGAGTAGCGACAATAGTAGTAGCAGTAGTAGTAGCATCAGTAGTAGCAGTACCAGCAGTAGTTTCAGTAGTTGGGGTAGTAGTAGTAGTAGTTGTAGCAGTCGTAGTAGTAATAGCAGCAGCAGTAGTAGCAGTAGCAATTAAAGCAGTAGTAGTTGCAGTAGCTGTAGTAGCAGTAGCAGTAGTGGTACTAGTAATAGTAGGAACAGGAGTAGCAATTGTGTTAGTATTAGTAGTAGTGGTAGTAGTAGTAGTAGCAGTAGTAGTAGAAGCAATGGTAGTAGTAGCAACAGTAGTTGTTGTAGCAATAGCAGTTATAGTAGTAGTAGTAGTGGAAGTAATAGTTGTAGTAGTAGTTGTTGTAGTAGTAGTAGTACTAGTAGTAGCAGTTGTAGTAATAGTTGTCGTAGTTGTCGTTGTAGTAGTAGCAGTTGTAGTAGTAATATTTAGAGTAGTAGTAGTTGTTGTTGTCGTAGTAGTAGTAGTAGTAGTAATAGTCGCAGCAGCGGTAGTAATAGCAGTGGTGGTAGGAGTAATAGTAATAATAAAATTAGTAGTTGTAGTAGTAGTTGTAGTAGTAGTGGAAGTAGTTGTAGCAATAGTAGTAGTAATATGAGTAACAGTACTAATAGTAGTTGTAGTGGTATTAGTAGTAATAGGTGTTGTAGTAGTACAAGTCATAGTAGCAACAGGAGTAGTAGTAGTAGTTGTTGTAGTAGTAGTTGCAGTAGTAGTAGTAGTAGTAGTAGTAGCCGTCGCAATAGTAGTAGTAGTAGTTGTTGTTGTTGTAGTAGTTATAGTTTTAGTAGTTGTAGTAGTAGCAGTAGTAACAATAATAGTACTAGTAGTTGTAGTAGAAGAAGTAGTAGCAGTAGGAGGAGTGGTAGTAGTATTTGTAGTAGCAACAGTAGTATTTGTAGTAACAGTAGTAGTAATTGAAGAAGTAGTAGTACTAGTCCTCCTACACCTACTCCTACTACTTCCACTACTACTTCTACTACACTTTGACCAACTCCTACTGCTACTTCTAATCCAACTCCTACTACTAATATTCCTCCTCCTCCTCCTACTACTACTCCAACTCCTACTGCTCCAACTACTACTAGTACAACCCCTACTCCAACTACTACAACTCCTACTACTACCCCTACTCCAACTCTGACCACTACTACTGCTACTACTGCTAATATTACCACTACTACTTTTACTTCCACGACTACTACTACTACTAGTACAATTACTACTACTGCTACCACAACTACTATTACTATTAATACTACTACTACTATTGCTACTGCTACTACAAATACTAAAACAACAACTACTACTACACCTACTACTCCTATTGCTATTGCTGTTGCTGGTGCTACTACTACTACTACTACTACTACTTGTACTACAACTCCAGCTACTCCTGCTACTACTACTATAACTCCTACTCCTGCTACTACTACTACTCCTACTACTACGGCTACTACTACTCCTACTCCAACTCCTACTACTATTACTACTCCTACTACTTCTACTACACGTACTCCTACAACGATTACGCCAACTACTACTCCTACTCCAACTACTACTGCTACTGCTACAACTACTACCGCTGCCACTACAACAACAACAACAATAACAACTGCTACTACTACTTCTAATACTAATAAAATTGCTACTACCGGTACTCCAACTACTACTACTACTAATACTAACACTACTACTAGACTACTAATTCTAACAGTCCTCCTTGTACTTCTATTACTGCTATTACTACTGCTACTGCTCCTACTACTACTGCACCGAACACTCTTAAAACTTCTACTACTATTACAATTGTTACTACCACTACTACTACTACTACTACAACTGTTACTACTACTACTACTACTACAACAACAATAACTACTACACCTATAGCTACTACACTTGCCACTGCTACTGCTACTACAAGTTCTACGGCAACTCCTGCTGCTAATACTACTACTATTACAGCTAGTACAACTACTACAGCTGCTTCTACTACTACTACAACTACTATTGCCACTACAACTGCTGCTACTACTCCTATCGCTAGTCCTATAATGACTACTACTATTGCTACTGCTGCTAGTCCTACTACAACAACAACCATTTCAACTACTACTACTGCTGCAACTACCCTTACCATAACTACTACTACTACAACTGCTACAACTACTAAGCTACTACTACTGCTACTACGACTACTACTACTACTACTACTGCTGCTACTACAACTCCTACAACAACTACTACTTCGACAACTCTGACTACTACTATGACTACTACTGCTACTACTACTATTACTTCTTCTCCTAGTACTACTGCTACTACTACTACTCTTACTACTACTACAACTACTACTCCTACAGCAACTATTACTATAGCTACTACTACAATAGCAACTACTGCTAGTACTACGGTAACTACTGCTCCAACTACTACTACAGCTACTACTATTACTGTAGCTATACTGCCACTGCTGCAGCTACTACTACAACCACTCCTACTACTTATTCCACTATTGCTGCTACTACTACTACTATGACTACTGCAATTACGACTACTACTACAACTACTACTACTACTGCTGTTACAATTTACTATACTATCTACTACTACTATTCGTACTACTGCTAACAATTGCGACTACTACTGTTACTATTGCTCACAACAACTACGACTACAACTCCTACTACTACCACTACTACAACTATGACTAACTACTATGACTACAACTACTACTTCTACAACACTACTGCTACTACTACTACGGCTGCTACTACTACTGGCACTGCTGCTACTACTGATACTACTGCTAATACTACTACTCTATTCTTTTTACTACCATTACAACTACTACTCCGACTATAACAGCAACCATTACTACTACAACCACTGCTGCTGCTTCGGCTCCTCCTCCTCCTCCTAGTACTACTATAACTACTACTACTACTACTGCTGCTGTTGCTGTTGCTGCTGCTGCTACAACAAAATCTAGTACTACTATAATAGCTACTACTGCTATTGCTACTACTACTACTACTTCAGCTAGTACAAATACTACTACAATAACTGCTATTACTACTGCTACTGCTAATACTGCTAATGCTACTACTATTACTATTACTACTACTGCTAATAGTACTGCTACTTTTACTACTACTACTGTGACTACTGCTACTGCTACTACTATTAATACTACTACAACTACAACTACTGCTACAACTACTACTATTGCTGCTATTACCAAAGCTGCTATAATTACTACTGCTACTACCACTACCACTACTAGTAATTCTAATACTACTGCTAGTACTACTACAACTACTGCTGCTACTATTGTTGCTACTCCTACTGCTACTTCTGCTACTACTGCTGCTACTACTACTCCTACTGCTACTTCTGCTACTACTGCTGCTACTACTACTCCTATTGCTACTCTTACAACTAATGCTGGAATGACATCTCCTGCTACTTAAACAACTACCACTTCATCTACTACCATTGCACTACTCCTGCTTCTACTCCTACTACTTCTAATACTACTACTACCACTACAACAACAACAACTACTTCTACTACTACTACTACTACTGTGGCTACTAATACTACTACTAATACTCCTACCAATACTACTACTGCTATTATTGTTACTGCGGCTGCTACTACTACTACTACTACTATTATTGTTATTATTGTCGCTACAAATAGAACTACTACTACTCCGACTTCTCCTACTACTACTACTACTGCGATTGCTTTTACTGCTACTACACCGCTACTACTTCACTACTACTGCTGCTGCTGCCACTACTACTACTGCTGCTACTTCTAGCACTATTATTGCTAGTACGGCTACTACTGCTACTATTGCTACTACTACTGATACTATTACAACTAATGCAGCTACTCATGCTTCTACAGCTACTGTTACTACTACCACTGCTACTATTGCTATAGTTACTACTACAACTATATTTACAACTACTGCTACTATTAGTACTACGATTATAACTACTACTACAACAGCTTGTACTACTACTACTTCTCCTACAATAACAACAACTACTACTTCACCTACTACTATTATTGTTGCTACCACCACTGCAACTATAACTACAGCTAATACTATTACTACCACTATTGCCACTACTCCAAATATTTCTTTTGCTAATTCTACTATTACTACTATTTCTTCTACTAAAGCTTCTACTGCTACTGCACCTACTACTACTACTACTATAGCTACTATTACAACTACTGCTACTACTAGTACTACTACTATAAATACTACTGCTACTACTATGACTTTTACTACTAGTACTACTACTACTACAATGACTTTACTGCTACTACTACTACTACTACCACTACTACTACTACTATTGTTGTTGCTATTGCTACTACTACTACTACTACTGATGTTGCTATTCTTGTTATTGCTACTAATATTGCTATTACTTCTCCTACTACTATTACTAATGCTACTGCAGCTATTGCTACTACATTGCTACTCATTCGACTTCTAATACTGCTACTGCTACGGCTGCTACTGCTACTGCTAATACTATTACTACTACTACTGCCACTACTACTATTACTACTACGTTTCCAACTACTGCTAGTACTAGCGATACTACTATTACTACTACTGCAATAACTACAACTTTTACTACAACAACAACTATTACTTCCACTTCCCCTACAATAAGAACAACTACTACTTTTCCTACTACTACTGCTTCCTCTACTATGGCTACTATTACAACTACTGCTATTGTTACTACCGCTACTACTCTTACTTATACTACTTCTACTCTTGCTATTATTGCTACTACTGCTACTTCTATGACTGCTTCTACTACTACTGCTACAACTACTTCTATTACTATGGCTTCCACTACTACTGCTACTACTACTACGACTACTACTGCTAGTACTACAACTACCACTACAACTACTACTACTACTACTACTACTACAACTATGACTTATTACTTCTACTGCTACTACTACTTTGACTGCTAATACTACAAGTACTACAACAGCACGAACTGCCCCTACTACTACTACGATTGCTGCTGATGCTATTGCTGTTGCTGCTACTACTGTAATAGCTGCAACTGCTACTACTGCTGCTGCTTCTACTACTACTGCTGCAACTGCTGCTACCACTACTACTACTACTACTACTACTACTACTACTACTACTACTTCTACTTCTACTACTACTACTACTACTACTACTAGTACTACTACTGCTATTAATACAACAACTACTACAACTACGTCTATAACTATTACGACTGCTACAACTATTACTACTGCTACAACATCTACTACTACTTTTGCTATGACTACTACTACAACTACTCCAAATACTACTACTACTAGTACTACTCCGACTCCAACTCCTGCTCCTAGTACTACTACTACCACTAGTTCGATTGCTAATACTACAACTACAACTACTACCACTACCACTGTAACGACTACTGCTACCATGACTGCTACTGCTACTGCTGCTGCTTCTCCTACTGTGACTACAACAACTACTACTACTAATGTGGCTACAAATACTACAACTACTACTACTATGGCAACTATTTTTAGGACTACTGCTACTACTCTGACTCCTAATACTTCTGCTACTGCATCTACTAGTACTACAACTGCTCCTACTACTGCTATTGCTACTACTATAACTACTACTGCTACTGCTACTACTACTACTACTACTACTACGACTACTACTACAAAAAGTACTACTACTACTACTCCTATCACTACTACTACTACTACTACTACTAGTACTACTCCTATCACTACTGCTACTATTACTACTACTACTACTCCTATCAGCACTACTACTACTACTACTTCTGCTGTTGCTGCTGCTGCTACAACTACTATTACTACTGCAGTTACTATTACTACAACTATTGATATTACTATTACTACTGCTGTTACTATTACTACAACTATTGATATTACTATTACTACTGCTATTATGACTACTACTACTACTACCGTTGCTATTACTTCTACTACTACTACTATTACTACTAATACTACTACTACTACTATAATTAAAACTAGTATTAATACTACTACTTCTACATCTATTAATACTGCTACTACTACAAGAACAACTACTACTCCGACTACTATAATTACTGCGACAACTACTCCTACTACGACTGCTACTACTACTGCTACTTGCACCACTACTACTACTACTACTACTACTACTACTACTACTACTACTACTACTACGACACCTACTACAATGACTACTACACCTACTACTACTACTACTCCAACTACTGCTTCTACTGCTACTCTGACTCCTACACCAACTCCTACTACAACAACTACTACTACTAGTACAACAGCAACTAGTACTACTACTACTATTACTACTAATACTACGACTGCCACTATTGCTACTATGACTATGACAACTACACCTATTACTACTACTACTTCTACGAATGCTGCTACAACTTCAACTACTACTACAGCCATAATTGCTACTACTACTGCTACTACTATTACCACTACTGCAACTACCACTATTATGACTACAACTACTACAACTACTACAGCTACTACTATTACTACTACTACTACTAAGATAGCAGAAACTGCTACTCCAACTACTACTATAACTACTACTACTACGATTACTGCTACTACAACTACTACTACTACTACTACACCTACCACTACTGCTGTTAATACTTGTGCTCCTACTCCCCCCCTCCTCCCCCTAATACCACAACTATGACAACTACTCCTCCAACTCCTACCCCTGCTCCTACTATGACTACTGCTACTCATAATACTACTACTACTACTACCACTACTACTATGACTACTACTGCTGCTACTACTACTACAACTGCTACTACTACTACTACTATTACTACTATTTCTGCTACAAATAGAACTACTCGTACTACTATTACTATGAAGACTACTCGTACTACTACTACTATTACTACCACCACTACTACTACTACAACTACTGCTACTATTCGACAACAACAACAACTAAACTACTACTATTACTACTCTACTACTAATGACTACTACTACTTACTACTCTACCAATAGTAACAAATACTACTTCTGCTACTCCCGGCGGCTGCTGCTACTAACGAGAAACGACGACGCCACTACTACAAAGACGACGGCTACACTAGGTAAACAATACGACTGCGTACGACGTACGGCTGATTCGCTACGGCAACTACACCTACTGCTACTACTATTACTACTACTTCTATGAACTACTACTCCTGCTACTATACTGTTAATACACTATTTACTCGGAGTCACTCCTATACAAATACTACGAGAGGACCCCTACGACTTCGCCTGAGGGTATCCCAACCTTGACCGACTGACGCTACGCAGACGACACTACAAACTACTGCTATTGCTACTACAACCACTACTACTAGTTTTACAAATTCTACTCCTCCTATTATTACTACTAGTACTACTCTCACTACTGCTGCAACTGCTACAACTCCTGCTGCTACTACTGCTGTTGTTGCTACAACAAGAACTACTGTGAGAATTACTACTACTAGTACAACAAAAATAATAACAACTACTACTATTATTACTACTGTGGCTACTGCTGTAGCAACTACTACTACTACTACTACTAGGACCACTACTACTGCAACTACTACTTCTGCAACTATTCATGCTACCATTGCTACTATGACCACTACTACTACGATAACTTCCACTATTACTACAACTAGTACTACTAATTCTTCTACTACAACTACAACAACTACTACTACTACATCTACACTACTACTACTACTACTATTACTATACGGCAACTACAACTACTACTATAAGTACCAATTCTACGCCTACAACTACTACCATTACTACTACGAATAGTACTACTACTAATACTACTACTGCTACAACTACTAATACTACTACTACTACTACCACTACTGCTACTGTTGCTGCTACTACTGTGGCAACTATGATTATAGCTACTACTACAACTTCTATTGCTTCTGATTCTGCCACTACTACTCTCCTTAGTGTTGCTACTACTTCTACTAGTACTACTACTTCGAGTACTTCTACTACTTGTCATGCTACTAGTACTACTATTACTACTACTGTTGCTGCTGCTATACCACACGACAAGAACAACAACTTCTACTACTACTACTACTACTACTCCAACAACTATAACAATTAGTACTTTGGGTCCTACTACTACTACTACTACTACTACTACTGCCGCTGCTACTGTTACCACACTACTTCGAGAACTACTACTACTACTACTCCTCCTACTACTACTACTACCACTAATACTAGTACTACTACTTCAATCAATACAACTACTACTTCTTCTACAACTATTACAACTGCTACAAGTACCACTGTTGCTGCAACATCTACTATCACTTCTGCTACTACTACTACCGTTGCTGCTACTGCTGTTGTTACCACACTACTACGAGAACCACTGTTGCTACAACTACTCCCACTGCTGCTGCTACTACTACTCCTGCTACTACTACTCCTACTACTAGTACTACTATTGCTATTAATACTACTACTACTACTAGTACTATAACTATTACGACTACTACAACTACATCTGATACAATAACATCTACTACTACTACTACTACTACAACTACTCCAAATACTACTACTACTAGTACTACTCCTACTCTAACTCCTACTCCTAGAACTACTACTACTACTGCTGCTACTAGTTCGATTGCTAATACTACTACTACAACTACTACCACTACTACTCTAAGAACTACTGCTACCACTACTGCTGCTGCTACTGCTACTGCTTCTGCTTTTGCGACTACTACTACTACTACTACTACTACTACTACTACTACTACTACTACTGTGGCTATAAATACTATAACTATTACTACAACTAATATTGTAGTTGTTGTGGCTGCTACTACTACTATGGCAACTATTTTTACAACTACTGCTACTACTTGGACTCCTAATACTTCTGCTACTCCATCTACTAGTACTACAACTGCTCCTACTACTGCTATTGCTACTACTATTACTACTACTGCTGCTACTACTACTACTACTTCCCAACTACTATTGCAATTGCTACACTTTTGCTACTACTAGCATTGCTACTACTACCACTGCTACTACTGCTACTGCTTCTACTACCACTACAGCTAGTATTACTGCTACTACATCTGGTACTACTACAACTGCTACTACTACTACTACCAATACTGGTACTACTACTAATACTTCAACTACAACTACTATAACTACTAATACTACTACTACTACTATAACTACTGTTGTTGTTGTTGCTCCTACTATTACTACTATGAGAACTCTTTCTAATACTACTGCTATTACTCCTACCGCTACTGCATCTGTGACTCCTTCTGCTAGGACAATAACTGCTACTACTACCAGTACTACGGCTATTACTGCTATAGCATCTACTACTATTATGATTACTGCTGCTACTACTTCTTCTCTTGCTACTGCTACTGCAACTACTACTCCTCCTCCTCCTACTACTACTACTATTACCATTAGTAGTACAACTACAACAACTACTAACACTACTACTACTTTTCCAACAACTACAGCTGGTCCTACTATTGCTACTGTTAGAACTACTGCTACTATAACTACTACTACTACTACCACTACTATTACAACTACTATTGTTAATACTACTACTACTTCTACTAAAACCACTACTTGTACTACTACTATAACTTCTGCTACTTTTGCTACTGCTTCTACTACTTCTGCTACAAATAATACTACTGCTGTGACTACTACTGCTATTGCTACAACAATTACTGCTACTGGTACTACTACTACTACTACTTCTCCTATACTACTGTAATTGCTACTCTCTGCTACTACTTGTACTCTTACGACAACCACTGTTACTACTCTTGCTGCATCTACTACTACTACTACTACTACCTCTACAGCTACTGCTACTACTAATGCTACTACTACTGCTACTACTACCACGACTGCTACTACTTCTACTACTGCTACAGCTGCTACTTCTGCTGATGATGCTACTACTACTTTTGTTGCTAGTAATATTACTATGGCCACCAATGCTGCTACAACTACCACTGATAAAACTACTACTTTCGCCACTACTTTTGCTACTCCAGCTGCTGCTACTATTGCTACTGCTACTACTACTGCTGTAAATACTACTGCTACTGCTACTACTACTGCTAATACTACTACTACAGCTACTACAACAACTACTACTATTGCGGTTGCTCTTACAACAACTACTACTACAATAACTACCACCACTATTACTCGTGCTGCTGTTGTTCCTACTGCAGCTAATACTGCTGCTACTACGACTACTACTTCTACTACTACTTCTCCAACAACTACTATAATTGTTACTACTACTACTATAGCAACGACTAAGACTACTAGTACTAAAATTACTACAAGTACTACTACTGCAGCTGCAGATGCTGCTAGTACTACTGCTGCTACAACAACAACTACTACTACTACTACAACTACTACTACTGTTGTTGCTACTGATACTACTACTACTACTATAGCTACTACTACTGCTACTATGGCTACAGCTAGTACTATTGCTACAGCTACTACTACTGCTGCTATTGTTGCCTCTCGTACTACTACTACTACTACTACTACTGTTACTATTACTGTACTACTACTCCCAATACTTCTCCTCCTAAGGATCCTACTACTTCCACTAGCACTCTTACTACTCCAACTACTACTGCTACTGCTATTACTCCTACAACTCCTACTACTCCTACCACTACTACCACCACTACTACTACTACTACTACTCATGCTACAACAACTACTATTAGAACTACTACAACTACTACTTCTACTAAAACTACTCCAACTACTACTAATAATAATAATAATACTTTTGTTGCTGCTACTACTCTTATTACCACTCATACTCCTACTCCAACTACTCCACCTCCTCATATTTCAAGCACAACTACTACTCCTGCTACTGCTACTATTACAACTCCGACTATTACTACTACTACTACTACTACAACTCCTACTACAACTCGTATTCCTACTTTAACTCCTACTAGTACTTCAACTGCAACAACTACTACTATAACAACAATTACTACAGCTCCTACTACGATCGCTGCTACTATAACAACTACTACTACTACAACCACTACTACAACGACGTAGTGAGTAGTGCTATTCTAATACAAACTAATGCTTTAAACCACTACTACTACCACTTAAAACTACCGCTGCTACATGTTGCAAGAACTACAAAACGACGAGGACGACGGCGTAAAAAACGCCGACTCCCGTCGCCGCCGCCGCCGACGCTCTACGCCGATACGTACGCGGGCCACGCCCAACGACTCGGACGACGACAACCGCGAGATCGACGACTACGTACGACGACGACGACGGCACGAGACGACGACGACGTACGACGACGGATCGACTACGACGACTACTCTACTACGAGTACACGAGAGTCCGACTATACTATACGACGTACGACGTACACTTAGTACGGCATTATTATTACTACTACTACTACTACTAGTACTAGTACTACTACTACTACTACTATTATTACTACTACAACCACTACTACTACATACTCCTACTTCAACTACCACCGCTATAACTTCTACTATTCGAATAGCTACTATTACTACCACTACTGCTACTCCAACTACTACTACTAATACTCCTACTACTGCAACTTTTCCTATTACTGCTCCTACAACTCCTACTACTATAACTATAACAACTGCTATAACTCCTAGTACTACTACTACTACCACTATTACTCCTAATATAACTCCTATTACTACTAAGACTACTACTACTACTACTACAACTACTTCTTCTGCTACTACTACTATTGCAACTACTACTACTACTAATACTACCACTACATCTGCTACTACTACTGTTGTTGCTAGTACTATTACTAATACTAATTCTACTAATACTACTACTTCTTCTACAACTTCTACAATTACTACTACAACTACAACTATTACTATTACGACAACAACAACAACTACTACTACTATCACTACCACTACTACCACTATCACTACTACCACCACGTCTACTACTACTACTTCTATTATTACTACAACAACTATTACTACTATTATTACTACTACTTGTACAACTACTTCTACCACAACTACCACAACTACCACAAGTCCTACTACTACTTCTACTCTGCCTACCACTACCATAGCTACTACTACTTCAACTACTACTACTGCTGCAACAACTAATACTACTACTACTACTACAACTATTACCAGAACAGCAACAACAACTACTACTACTACAAATCCTACTACTAATACTACTATTGCAACTACAACAACAATTACTACTATAATAACTACTACTACAACAACTACAGCAATTGCTACTACTGCTATAATAGCTACTTCTACTATTGCTACTACTACTATTACTACTACTACTACTACTCCCATTACGACCACTACTACTATAACAACTACTACTACTTTTGTTGTTGCTACTACTACTACTACTATAACTACTACTACTCCATTTGTTGCTACTACTACTTCTACTGCCACAGCTACTACAACTGCTACTGCTATGACTACTACTACTACTACTGCTTCTACAGCTACCGTTGTTGCTATTTCTACTACTTGTACTCCTACTACTACTACTATTGCTACTACTACAACTACTACTACTACAACAACAATAACTACTACTACTACAACTTCTGCTACTACTTCTATGAGTATAATTACTCCTACTCCTGCACCAACTCTGACTTTAACTACTACTACAACTGCTACTATTGCTCCAACTACTAGCACTTCTACTATAGCTATTATTGCTACTTTTGCTACTACTACTACAACTCATACTGCTACTACAGCCACTACTACTACTGCTGTTGTTGCCTTTCGTACTACTACTACTACTACTACTACTATTACTACTACTACTACTACTACTACTACTACTACTTCTACTAATCCTAATACTCCTATAACAACGACTACTTCTAATACTATTAATGTACTACTACTCCTAAAACCTCCCCTCCTAATGCTCCTACTATTTCTACCACTACTCCAACAACTCCAGCTACTATTACTACTACTATTACTCCTAGTACTCCTATTACTCCTACTACTACTAGCACTACTACTACTACTGCTACTACTCCTGCTGCTGCTACTACTACCACAAGTGCTACTACTCTTACTTCTATTTCTGTTACTACTAAACTACTACTATAGCTAATTCTAATAGTACCACTACTACTCCTACAACTATAATTATTACTACTAACAATACTGCTAGTGCTGCACCAAGTAATACTACAACTACTCCAACTGCTACTACTACAACTTCTACTACTACGACTACTACTTCTTCTCTTCCAACACAACTACTACTCCAACTACTATAATGACTGCTGCAACTACTACTGCTACAACATCTACTACTACTACTATTATGACTACTAATACTACTATGACTACTACTACTACTCCGCCTACAACTACTACTTCTACCACTACTACTACTAGTAGTATTACTACTATTACTACTATTACTACACTACTACTGCTATTGCTAGTACTACTACTCCTGCCACTATAACTACTACCACTACTAATAGTACTACTACAGCTACTCCTATTGCTACTACTACTACTCGTACTACTACTACTACTACTACTGCTGCTACTTCGACTACATCTTCTACTAGTACGACTACTACTACTACTGCTACAAATCCTACTACCACAACTACTACTACTATTAATACTACTACTGCTACTACTACTATTATTGTTGCTGATGTTGATTCTACTATAGCTATTTCGACTGCTACTTATACTACTACTACTGTACTGCTGCTACTACTTCTATTATAACTATTACAACAACAACAACAACTACTACTACTCCTCCTATTCCTACTTCTGCAACAGCTACTCCTACTCCGGCAGCTACTACTTCCACTACTACTTCTATAATTACTTTTACTACTACTGCTACACTTCCCCCAAGCCCTACTGCAACTTCTAATGCAACTACTACCACTAATACTCCTGCTGCTACTACACCTACCACTACTACTCCTACTCCTAACCTTACCCGTACTGCTCCTCCTCCTCCTTTTCCTCCTACTACTACTACGGTTGCTACAGCTATAATTATTGCTGCTCATACTACTACTATGACAACTACAACAACAACAACAATGACAACAACAACAACAACAACAATAATAACAACTACTACTACAACTACCACTACTACTACTACTAGTACTACTTCTATTAAGACTACTACGACTATTGCTAGTAGTACTAGTACTAGTACTACTACTCCTACTCCTACTTTAGCTACTACTACTCCTACTCCTACACCTACTCCTCTGACTTCCACTACAACTTCTACAACTACTTCTACTACTATTACTACACCTCCTATAACTCCTAATGCTACTTCTAATCCAACAAATACTACCAATACTCCTAATACTACAACACCTACTACTACTACTCTCACTCACAATCCTACTCGTACAGCTCCTCCTCCTCCAACTACTACTACTATTGCTACTGCCGCTACAACTACTATTGCTACTACTACTACTACTACTATGACTACTACTACTACTACTACAACAACAACTAATACTACTACTACTACTACTACCATTCCAACTACCTACCACTACTTCCACCCCTACTACTACTACAACCAGGATAACTATTACTACTACAACTACCGCAACTACTACTACTACTACCCCTACTACCATGGCTACTACTACTACTGATGCTACTACTACTGCTACTACTACTACTAATCCTACTACTACTACTACTACTACAACAACAACAACAACAACAACTACTCCTCCTCCTAATACTCCTACTACTACTACTACTACTACTACGACCGATACAACTCCTACTACTACTCCTAATATTCCTGCTACTACTACTACTTCTATTACAAGTAAAAATACTACTAGAACGAAACTACAAGACCTACTGCTACTAATGCCACTACTACTACTACTATTACTACTATTATCACTACTACTACATCCACTACTACAACTCCTACTACTACTACTACTAATACTACTACTGTTGCTGCTACTAGTACTTTTTCTGTTACAACAACTACTACTACAACAACAACTACTACTACTACTACTTTCGCAACTACTACTACTACTACAATTCCTACTTCTATTACTGCTACTACTACTCCCATCACTACTATAACAACAACTACTACTACTTCTGCCATATCTACTACTAGTCCCATTGTTGCGGCTACTACTACTTCTACTACTGCTACCACTACTATTGCTACTGTTGTTGTTTCTGCTATAGCTGCT